>BOSO01010214.1:4228-20374 GCA_018403395.1 Gorsachius goisagi
TCTACTTCCCATTAGCAGGTGATGTCCAGCCACTTCCCAGGAAGTAGGGCTTCAGTATGCATAGTTGTTCCTCCGGAAGACAAAACATCATAAATGATGAATGTCCCCCCTCCTCTTCCTTTTCCCTTAGTTTTTATATCTTATCTGACGTCTTATGGTATGGAATATTCCTTTGGTTGCTTTGGGTCAGGTGTCTTGGCTACGTCCCCACCCAACATCTTGCCCCCTTCCAGACAACTGGTGCAGGGGGAATATTGGAGACACAGCCTTGATGCTGTTTAAGCACTGCTCAGCAGTAGCCAAAACATTGGTGTGTTATCAACACATTTCTACATACCAATAGAAAGCACATCACTGTGTGGCTTGACCCAATACAGTTGTATTAAGGACTGAGGATTCTGAGATCCAATTCAAAGCTTTTCTTAGTCACTCAATCATACTTCAGTCATCTCTGAAAATGGTACATTGCATGTTTTGCCTACTGTCACACAGATAGCAAAGGTATTTCTCCAGGATGGCAATCAACTCCAAAAACCACAGCTTCTTTTTGAGAAGCTTGTGATGTTTCTTTCTGAGATAGATCAACCTCAGTTGCTCAGGGTTTCATGACAACTTTGTATCTCTCAATTACGAAATAACATACAGGCATTTTTTAAAGAATTCTTCACCCAGTCACAGTCCTTCTTATGTACTGAATGTGGACAGCTTTGCTTGCAGAAAGATGTGTGAGCATGTATTAACTACAATAACATGAAATCTATCAGGAATGCTGTTGATAAATTTCTGCTATAACTTTCAATAAAACAAAAAGTTTTCCTAAATGTTTTCTCAGACTTTATTCAAGGATTTCAGTTGAAAACCTCCAAGTAAGTAATCTAGGGTAGACAACTGGCAGAGATAATTTCATCTCCACAATTTGCAGTAACTGCTAATGGGAAGAGTGGAATCCTATGATAAGAAGGTTGGGGAAAATAGTAAGCATAAGTATTCCTAATTATGCTATGAGTGACAATTTCCCGAATACATTTGTGGGGGAAAACTGATTTATTTCTTTTCTTGAATTGCTTTTCCTTCCTCCTAGGGGATAGTTAAGATGGACACATTTGAGGTATTTTCTTCACATGGCTCAGTATTTTTAATTGATATTTATTATTTTAGCTGAATTTTCCAGAGTTTACTTGCATTTCACAGAACATTAAATGATAAAAACAGCATATGGAGAATACTGGCCCAATGGAGTTTAGTCTGAGATACAGACTGATGAAGAAAAGACTGAATATGAACTGAAAATCAATTTCTGTTTTATAGATAGCTTCCTGGAAAAGTTATTCCATATAATCTGAAGTAAAATAACTTCCCATGTTTCAAGCACAACTGAAAAATAAATCAAACTGAACACTCTCACTTTAATAATTCTAGTAGATGGAAGCTGTTTGACAGATTATTCAAATTTGCATCTTTAGAAAAGAATAATTAAAAAATGATTTTTACCTGAAAAGTATTATTTAGCAAAGACTTGTGTCATCTGATATTTACTACAGAATACGTGAAGAGGGTATTGTTTGGAAACTAGTCTTGGAGCTAATGCTTACTCCTTGAAATTCTTGTTGGAAAGATAAAAACCAGACAAGAAAGATTTTTTTTCATGTAACATATAAAGTTATGCCTGCCCTTGCTGATAGGCATATGTCAAAAACTAGGGTTTCATCAACTGGAAGGCTTTCCACTTTATTACATAGTCATATAAAGTGGAGAAAACCACTTGCCTAAAGGCAATGAAGGCACTGGAGACTAGTAAGTACAGTGAAGATAACACTAGTTGTGTGATTTGGACATTCTGAACTGACAACAGTCAGGACACAAATTTGAAAACACTCAGAATAAGAACAGACAAGTTTTATAATTTGGTTCACTGGCAGAAGACAAAGATTGAACTACACCAAAGTCCAACTCACTTTTTGTAGAGAAAACTCACAGCAGTTAACCTCAAAAGAGTACTTAAGATACATCCATGTATTACATAAACAGACCAATGAACTACAGGAAATTTTTCTAATCCTATTTTGGGTAACTCCTTGACTTTTTGTATACTAAACTCGACAAAAAATTATTAGTTTTTTTTAAAACTAATTATTATTTGACACAAAGGTAGTCACTAGACTTACATGTAAAGATGCATACTAATATGGAGCATATTTAAAGTCTAAATTTACATGCCCCCAGTACATGTACATGTGCATACTTCAGCTGAGGAAATTGCATCCAAAATGATAGCAGCTTTCCAGGCAGATTACAGCAGTGTCACTAGAGCAGCTACAGTCTAATTAAGGTTAAGAGTGGGGGAACAGCAGTGACAGAGCAAAACCTTTGAAGGTCAGAGATGTATTTTAAAGGGGACTATGAGACTGGAAAAAAAAAGGAAAGACAAAGCAAAGACAGCTTCAACATGGTTATAAGTGCAGGCTGAATATGCTGGAACAAGGGTTTGAAAAATAGCAGTCGTATGACTTGTCTCATTCATTATACAGCTCACAAATTCTGCCACAGGCTAACTGTGACTCCTACAAGGCAAGTTTTCTTAGCGATACTGCTTCCATAACAGACCCATTCATTTTTGTGGACTGAAGTAGGGAACTTAGTAAACAAATTCTATGCTCATGTCCCTCTCACAGGCAGTAAACCTACTGTATACTGCAACAGCATATTAGCTATCTTACTATGTTCTGTAGCTTTCTCTGGGACATGGGATCTGGGTAAGAGAATTCATTGTGTTTGCAGCAAAGGCAGAAGGCATTTTTATTTGTTTTAGAAGATGGTAAGAGTGCAGGTGAGTTGTTCAAAGATGTAGAGTTAATATAATTTATTAGATCGGTTTGCAGTTTCTCCTCACTCTTCTTGGACTCAATGATCTTAAAGGTCTTTTCCAACCAAAGCGATTCTATGATTCTCTATCACTTCTCTGAGACCTTGAACCTGTGAACTGTTGAAGACATTTAAACTCTGTTTTTGTAAGTGGGACCTAAGACTGCACAGGCTTGACCATTAATAAGCTATACTTATTAATGGTATAAATGAACAAATGCACAAAAGTAATTTGTGCATGCGTTAGTTTATATTCATACATATATCTGCAGAATAATTTTATTTTATCATCTATTTCGTGTGTTGGGCAAGAGTAGTCCAAACATTTCTACGCTTGGGAAAAACTTAAAATTCTTCAGTACAAACATTTTGTTAAGCTAACCTCACATTTTAAAATAATTCAGAATAAAGCACTACTGTTATCTAGCCTACCTTGAATCTGTGATATTTCAGTTGCTCAAAGGAATGTCAAAATCAGTAACAGTATGAAGGCAGCAGTTGCTCTGACAGCTGAAGCATGAACTGAATCTGTCTAGCAAAATTAGCCTAATATGGTCAAATTGCTGTTGCTTTTTAACTATATGGGTAACAGCAAGACACTGCGTGTGAGACTTCCATGTCAATTAAGAAACATATACTGGAATTATGTAACAAATTGCTAAGGCCATTAATAAACAATAGGAAAAATTACTTCTCAAATCACAGGGTTATTTTTGTATGAAAGCCTTCACAGAAATCCTTCACAGTTTCAATTTGTCCTCCCACCAATAATAATTAAACTTCTGCATGGAATTTTATTCCTCAGTGATGTATAGAAAAATAAAATCCTACTATGCTTTGTTTCTGCTTATTGCACTATGGTAGTTTCAAGTTTTAGCTTTGTTAGAAACCCCTTCAGTTGTTAAGGATATGAGTCATTTTTCTTTATTTAGCAAGTAGCATGACATGCATCCATCTTGAATATGAATGGAACAAGTAATTAACCAAAACCTTCAGAAACTTGAACTAAATTATTTCAACTAGATTCACACTGTTTTTAAAAAATTGTGGAACTGTAGGAATGGGTTTACCTTGAATATATATGTGGCTTTCACTATCTTTGAGATGTGTTTTACACAACAGGATTTTCTCAGTAGCTTCTTATGCTTTTTTCTGCTCGTTTTTTTGCCATTTTTTCTGGGGAAAGATAGATCTGCATGGATAACTTTCAAAATAAGAGAAGAGGGAAAGAACAATAACTTGACAACACAGCTAAATTCAGAAATTTCCAATGAGGCATAGTTGCACTAAGAATTATAAACCTCCCCTTTTGCATCATCTCAGCTTCAACAAAACTTCTCAACACCCATGGCAGGATTTTCTGTTATATTTGCTGAATCTCTAAGTTAATTATTCACAGAATCATAGAATAGTTTGGGCTGGAAGGGGCCTTTAAAGGTCATCTAGTCCAACCCCCCTGCAATGAGCAGGGACATCTTCAACTCAATCGGCTTGCTCAGAGCCTTGTCCAACCTGACCTTGAATGTTTCCAGGGATGGGCAACCTGTTCCAGTGTTTCACCACCCTCATCTTAAAAAAATCTAGTCTTTTAGTTTAAAATTATTACCCTTTGTCCTATCACAACTTGCCCTGCTAAACAGTCTTCTCCATTTTTCTTACAAGCCCCCTTTAAGTACTGAAAGGCTGCAATAAAGTGTCCCCAGAGCCTTCTCTTCTCTTGGCTAAACAACCCTAACTCTCTCAGCCTGTCCTCATAGGAGAGGTGCTCCAGCCCTCGGATCAATTTTGTGTCCCTCCTCTCGACCCGCTCTGACAGGTCCATGTCTTTCTTGTACTGAGGACTCCAGAGCTGGATGCAGTACTCCAGGTCGGGTCTCATCAGAGTAGAGGGGCAGAATCATCTCCCTCCACCTGCTGGCCATGCTTTTTGGATGCAGCCATTGTTGGCTTATGTCCAGCTTTTCATCCACCATTACCCCCAAGGTAATCTCAATACCTTTATCCTCCAGCCTGTATTGATACCAGGGGTTGACTTGACCCAGGTGGAGGGTCCTGCACTTGGCCTTGTTGAACCTCATGAGGTTCATACGAGCCCACTTCTCAAGCTTGTCCAGGTCCCTTTGAATGGCAACACATCCCTCAGGCATGTCAACCATACCACTCAGCTTGGTGTCTTCTGCAAATTTGCTGAGGGTGCGCTCGATCCCACTATGTCACTGATGAAGATATTAAACGGTACTGGTCCCCTGAGGGACACCACTCATCACTGATCTCCATTCAGATATGAAGATATTGACCACTACTCTCTGGATGTGACCATCCAGCCAGTTCCTTATCCACTGAACAGTCCATCCATCATATCCGTCTCTCTACAATTTAGAGAGATATTGCGTGGGATTGTGTCAAAGACCTTAGAAAAGTCCAGATAGATGGTATCTGTAGCTCTTCCCTTGTCCACTGATTAGCCACTGCATCATAGAAGGACACTAGGTTGGTCAGGCAAGGCTTGCCCTTGATGAAGCCAGTAGTAGATATACTTATTCTTCATTCAGTGCAAAGAAGGGCATATACTGAATTTTTTAACCCAGAAGATTTATTTTGTATGCGCCCTGAAAATCAGCAACCTGTATCTTCTTGGTTCTATTTTGACTAAGCTGTTGCCAAAGATGAAGTACAATAAAGGGGAAAGCACTTAAAATCTTGTGCCACTGTACGTGACCTGTGAACTGCTCCTGTCTTTCAAAGGCTTTGTGCAAGTACTCACATTAAGTCATCTAGAAGTTGACTGACCTTGATTCTGGATAGCTCAGCAATCTTGCAGGTGATAGTTTTGAGCTACATGGGTATTCCCCATTGACAAAAGACATGGAAATTACAATTTAGCATTTGGTGTGTTTCAGTGATGCACTTGGATTCCAAAGCAAGTAGCAAAATACAGTAGCCAAGACCCAAATGGACATAATGTAGCTATATTCATCCTAGATCTACTGGATTCTGGTAGATTTTATAAGTAGGTGTCATTACCTCCTGAGAAGCTGAGTACTCACGCAGTTAGGCTTTATTAATATTCACGTTACCATACTTGCAGTGTTACCAGCATGTGAGCTGACTCATTTAGTGCCAGTATGTCTATTTACACTGTATGCACTGTTGTATAGACTCACTCATAAAACAGACAAACACCACAGACTCTGTCTACATGACACTACTACTTCTCTGTCTATGGCAACCTTTGTCATATCTCCACGTATCTTTTCTGGTCATGATTCTGGTTCAACCAGAATATTCTGTCTTCTTGCAAGTATTAACTTATGTGAACTAAGCAATGGGAAATGATAATGGATTGAAATCCATCATGACAGGGCTGAAAGTTCAGCATTTTTTTTTCCTTATTTCTTTTTGAGCACTGCCTTCAGCTTTGTAGCATATCAGGAGCGGAGCAAATATATTCTACTTTTTCCAGATACGATTATACTTCACACAGACCAAGAGGTAACTAATTTTTCTTCTAAAAGTAAAGCACTATCAGAGTGAAGAGCATTGACTGGAGTAATCCCATCACACAGCTGTTGACATCCTAACCTTTCTCTTACAGTTTGCAAGGCAGTGAGTATTCTTTTTAGCTACTCCAGATAAATAACATCTTGTGTCTAAGAGCTATGATGGCAGAAAAATTTGTTTCTTCAGAAGCATACTGTTTCAGAAAGAAGACATAGATGGGAAAAATGTGTAGTCATGAACATCACACAAACTCTCACACAAGAGAAAACAAAGCTGCAGGGAGAGCACCTACAGGCTGTAGGCTCAGCAACCTTAGAATAGAAAACTGTCACTGTTTCCTTCAATTTCAAATGCTTATTATCCTCAGATTGTTCTTTTTCATAGCAGAGTAATATAATAAAGGTTGCTGTGACGAAGATGGCACTCTAATTTGTAATGTCATTTAAGTTGTGCTTATTAGACATCAAAAACTGACAGTAGCAAATGCAAATGTTAGATGTACATTGCTGTAAACTTCACGATGCTATTGAAATTGGCAGATCCATTGTTAGAATCTGCATCTTTGGAGATTTGCTGAATTAGAAGTACTTTAGTACATAGCTGCCCCTCTCTTTGCTGCTCTTGAATAAAGGGCATGCCATTCTTACATATTTTAATTTATATTGTCCCTTGAGGTTTCTTTCACTAAGATGGTGAGAAGTGGTCCAAGAAGGGAAGGAGGTTGTCCTCCTGAAAGAACAAATTCCCCTTACTCCAATAAATTTAGGTCTATTTGTATAAAGATGGCTTATACCTTGGCTTTCTATCTTTTCTCCCGCTCCCTTGCAGTAATTTGCGAAGAGTACACCTACTGATGGGAGTAAAAGATGTGTATAATAGAACATAAAATCAATATTGAGGAAGCTAACATAGTCCTTCTAAATCCTTATAGTTTTGTAGATTTCCTGAGGAGTCAGGCCACATGCCTTTCTACCTCTTTCCTTCTTACCCAAAGAAAGCAAGAATCTTGCCCATATAAAGCAAATATATGTGGCTAAGGAAGAACTATTTATGATAGCTGAGATACTTCTTTTTATGATAGCTCTCTTGGACACCTGTGGAATGAAAATAAAGTTCGTGTCTTTTCCTATGCTCTTTGTCACATACTGAACAAAACTCATTGTTAGAGTTTATTTTGGAATTTCTCATGTGGGAATAGATGTCAAGGTGGCAAAACAAAACTGCAGAAAGTACTGAAAAAAGTAGAAGCACAACCCAATATCATGTCAACTTCACTCTCTTGACATATTAATTCAATAAGTGGTGCTAAAAAAATAAGAATCTATAAGGTTGTATGTGTGGGGGAAGTTTTGCAATCTTTAGCAATAACTGCATTGCTCACATTTTCCAAGACCTACTCTTTCACTGATTTATATTATTTCAGTTATCACATAGTGAAAGGCAAAACCGCAGTCTGTGGGAGAGATCAGAGTGTATAAAAGCCTTTGTTGAAGCAGCTCTATTTATATGCTTCACATAAAGCTTAGCAGTTTTAGATATAGTAACAATATGCCTCATTTTGCATAATTTTCTTGTCTCGTTAATTTTGTACTTTCATCTCCAGATAAAGATGATTATAGCATCAGTAGCATCAGTATCTCCCACAAGTCAAACTACTTATATAGGTTAGGTGCCATTTAAAGGTTAAGACGACCTTCATTGTGTTTCCCTTTCTCATTCCTTTCCTTTCTTCTAACTGACACAAATAACCGGCTTCTGAAAGGAGAGGGAAAATAGGTTAACAATAACCTCCCAGGCAGGAACTCTAATGAGATTCAAACTTGTCCCTGTCTCATCTTCATTTCCTTTCCTGGCAGGTCTGATTGCTTATATGTTTGATGTCTTTCATGAAATGTTTCTTCAGAAATTATTTTTTAAAGGGCATGACACACACAAAAGAAAAGAGAGAGGGAAACCTTGCTTAAAAAATCCAGAGTTGTATTGCATTTTTTTTTATACAACTCAAGACTGATTTCTTAATGTGAATATCTTGCATAACTTTTCATCTTTCTGTGTTGTTTCAAGGCTACTAGCTTTTAATTCAGAAAACACAACTGTTCTTTTCTCTGTTGCGAATAATTTAACTCCTTTATTATTGTCTCAATTTCCTGTTATACCTTTGTTACTGATGAAGTACTCTGGAATTACATTAATTACCTTGTAAAGAATTTTTTCCTCCCTGGTTTCATTGTGTTGAGTATATAATATTCCGTTGCCTATTCAGACTGCATAGTGGGAACTTTGACAGCCAACTTTACATTTGTAATCAAAAAAGGACTCTGTTCAAGCCCAGGATCTTAGCCCTTATAACTGAACAATCTGAAGTAAATCATATATGAAAAAGTATTTCTATTTCTAAAGCAGTTGTTAAGTTATTGCTGTCACTTTTTTTAGTGAAGGTGTTCTCACAAGTCATTTTAATGACTAGTGGTAGTCTTCAGGTACTTGCTGGTTCTGACTAGCATAGGCTAGGGTAGTAACAATATTATACCTCAAACAAAGGTAAGTAAGATGATGTAAGAGGTGGTTTTTAAAAAAAAGGTGACTATTAATCAAACCAAAATATGCATGCAGATTTTTGGGTTTTTCTGCTATTATTCCATGCTTTTGCTCCACATTGTAACAGGATACACTTGCTAACAAGGCAGAACATGTTCTCACAATGATTTGGGAGAGGGTAACAAGCCTCTGTTCTGAGGCCTTGAAAATTTCATACAAAGCCTGTGGCCCTCTCACTGGCAATGGCAATACCATACTTGCTGGCCAATGGGTCTACAACATGAGGGACTACTTTCACTGCTCCACAGGGACTCTGTTAGCACTTGGTTCTTTCTGAATGTTTCAGAAACATGGAATGCATTCTGTATTTCTCCTGCACATCAACAAATTTCTTGCTAACTCCTTGCCACTGGCCTTCCATTGAATAGATTTGACTAAATCCGTGCTCAAAGTTTTTAAGTAACCATATACAATTCATATACTTTTTGCTTATTTTACTCAAGCAGAGCTGAACTTTTTGCTGGCAATGAACTCAAAGTAATTTTTTCATATTTCTCATCCAATACAAAATAGGAATTATACCATATAACATCAGTGATTAGACAATGATATAAGATATGTAATATCCTTTAACTTTATACTGAATGAATCTGGAGGTTTTCAGAAGTTAGTCCTTGAATCTCCCTTCCCAGGTTGTTTAATAATATTAGGAGGAAAAATATTTTTTTTCTCTGAAAGGAGAACTATTTCTTCCAGGTGTTAGGAAGCATATATTACAATATAACCTGGCTTGCATTCCTCATAGTTTCTTACAGTAGCATACGTCCAGTCACTATTAAGCAAGCAATGAATTTCCCAGAGCTCTCAAACCAAAATCCTACACATTTATAATTGCTGCAGGGCTAGCCTGTTTACAAGCCTTCTTCAAATATGATAAGTTTGAAGTAGGAAACCTTAGAAGCTCAGTCCTTTTTCTGAATATATGTAGAGATTTTCTAAAGCTTAGTCATTTCCTTCCAGACCACGAACAAGAGAAGGAAGAGTTCATTAAATATGGATGTCTCAGTTGAGGTAGGAAGAACTTGAGACACTGACTGTTCTAGTAAGGCAATGTGTCTGATCTGGGAAAAGCTGAACCAAGCTAGTGTACCAGTGTGAGTAATAGTGGAATGAGTTTCTCCAGGAAAACAAATAACAAAAGTAGCATTCTTACTCATTCAAAAATTTTTCCTGGATCTTTAGTAGCAAGCAGGAGATGCTTCACCTCTTACACAAAGTTCAAGTCACATGAGGTTGAAATCCTCCCTTAGCAGCTGGAGAAGAAAAGAAATCAACAGGTGTGTCCTTGCATACATACCCTCTCCTCTCTTTCTCCTGCCTGTTCTCCCTATGGCTATCATATAGTGTGGGTCTGGAGCCAGTGATTCACTTGGGAAGATTTGCTACTCAGTCACTCAGGAGTGTCATTAGGGAGATTAGCTAGTTCAGCTAAGCAAGGCTTGGTTAATCAAGCATTGATTTTGTGTATAAGTCTATGGAGACCCCTTAAAACAAATTGGTTTTAGGATACAGGATAAAATAGCAGACACCAGTAGAGAGAGATTTCTGGTCAATGAAATTGAAGCATTCTCTTGTTATATAAAATATATGAAGAGTCTTTCTGCTGCCCTGTAAGTTGGGTCTTACCTTTTTCCAATACTTCTGGCTCACTGGAGTTCTGGAGTGTGCCACATATGTGTCGTACACAGTGTTTAGCTCAAGGACAGAAGGACACCCTTATGATACAGGACTACTTGAGTGTCCTGACACAGAATTGTGTGTGCTAAGGCTTCCTCTCCTCCTGTGTGCTCAGGGATACTTCCAAGGAAAAGCCAAGCATATGGAAGATGACAAGCCACAAGTTCGAATTCTGATATAGAGTCAGTGTATATCCTGATTTATGTACAGACGGGACCCAAGAGTAAGCTGCAATATAGGCTAGACCACTCTACTATGTTAATACAACCAGTATAGATTTTAGCAAGTGATGATCAAGTGATGATGAAGGAAGAAAACAGCTTCCTCCACCAGAGCTGTATTTGTATTTTTAAAAAATTATTTATACCTTTGTATGATTAATCTTGGATTAGAAATGTTGCCAGGCTTTACCTTGATAAACTTAAAGATACTTTGTGAAATTTCCAAAATCTGATGTAGTCTTAGAAGTTCCTTGTGTATAGTTGTTAGGGGACAATTTGACTTTTAGTAATCAAAAGACCCCCAGGTGTATCTTCATTGATTGCTGTTAATTTGTCATAATTGGCATTAAATGATAATATTTTTAAGTTGCTTGAATTTACTGGCTCATGGTAATTCTGCAGACTGTATTTGAAAAAGTTTATGGTACCTTCAAACACACATGACATTTTGTTGGATTTTTACTTCTAGGAGAAACCTCTATCTGACACTTAGGGTTGCCTTCTTTTGACATACTTTGTACTCAGATTGCACTTCTTCCCTCAATTTAAAGAAAATATTATTAGAAAAGTATTGGGTTTTCTCTTCCTCGAGAGGAAGGTTGAACACACATTCCAATCCAGTCTTCCTCTACACATCTTCAGATTTAGAAGAGGTAGAATTTCAGTTGTGCAAGGCACTGAAAAACTGTGTTTGGAGTAATGGCAAAACATAACTGAAGGAAGGGAATTGTGCACTCTCTGATTTGGAAAGCTTATGTCAGAAGTCAAACATTACACAAAATATGGGACAAGTCTTAGGCAAACAGCTTCTGAATAGGGCTGAGACTTTTTTTCAGAACTGAGACAGAAGTTAACAGAAGTAACAAAAAATGCTATACTGCTCACACTGCTGGATTTCCAACGGACTGTTCTCATATTCAAAAAGATTAATATGTGAACAGCTCAGATCCTAGATGCATGCCTTTTGGTTTCATACAGCAATGAAGTACTTAATGGAAGCTCTTATCTCTCCTTTGTAAGGGATGGCATGAGGCAAATATGCTGATGATGAAACACAGATGACAGTAATTGCAATGGGAAAATTAAATGTTAGATATTTAATATGCAGTAAGTAATTATATTTTATCTAACTGTCTTGTAATTGCTGACAACTTTTTCTTCAGTTTTTAATTTCACTGTCCATGTGTGACAAAGAAACCTGTGAAGAACAGCTATGGCTACAAACTGATTATAAGAGATTTTGATGATCAGAAATGTGTTATTGATTGTCTTTCTGCTTTATATTCTTTCCTGTCCTCAAGTCTGGCTGTATGAGTCACTTCAAGGGCAGCAGCAGTAGCAGCCTTATAGGGATTTTTGTTTCATTTTTTTTTGATTTAAGGCTTTTCCTAAAAATTATCAGTACCGATGCATCAGCTTTTTGGGTTAATGTCTTCATATAGTTTACAAATGTTTTTGCCACAAGCAGGCTGATTGTAAAAGACTTGGATAAGAATCCCAGAGTATTCTAAATACAGGCCTAACCCATCACAAAGATGACCTTACAAGACCCTGTTGAAAGTTTTGGGCTTGAGGAGGTGTCCATCTTTGCTCTCACTTCAGTTATAGCTCTCAGGAAAGTCTGAAATGAAGGTGTGCTAGAAGCAAGTTTGGAATGGGGCAGATCTGAAGAGAGCTGGGAGAAGTCCTTCTCTCCAAGGTAGGAAGCATGGGTGTCTTTCTTGTTTTGAGTTTTGTAGCCACCTTCTTAGTATGCTCAGAGATATAACTTAAAATGTTAGTTATTATTTTCTTAATGGATTTATTTCATGATTTAGTTATCAGACAAATGTATGTATATGCTCTATAATGTGCTAGTGGGACACTGTTCACTACTTAACAAAATATCAAGTAATTTTTTTTGAGAAATCATCACATTCTTTTCTCTTTCCTGTTCTCTTTATTTTAGTATATTTGTATGTATATTTTTTTTGTAATTGCATGCACTTCTCCCAGCTATATAATTTTGCATCTTGCCATTTCTGTTCTGAGATTTTATTTTTGTTCTCCTACTCATCCATTAATAATAAAAATTGTCAGCAAACATCCCTTGCTCTTTTGCCTACAAAAAAATGAAGATGAGAAGGTCAAAGGGAGAAGAAATCTGCTCTATCCCAGCAAAATATGAGCTGAATATGTGATCATCACATTTACTTGTAACTACAAAAAAAAAAAAAAAAAAAAAAAATCCAAATTGCTCTTTCCAGTCTCTTTTTACTGAGGCACAAGAGGGCGGTGTTTCGTAAAGTCTAACCTGTCTTCTGGTCTCCATTACAACGAAGCCAGGACTGTCATTAATCTAGCGTCAGACTAACACCTAAAACATTGGTGTTAAATGCAAATAGCTCACTGGCAAAGAATCCAGTTATAATAAAAAGAAAGGCTTCAAGACATTAAATAAATCTATTCCAAAACTTGCAGAAATTTCTTAATGTCTGGTGAACTTACAGAAAAATACCAGCAACAATGAAAAATTCAATAAAAATTAGCTTCAAAACCAGAAGTCTGTATAATTAATTTTCTGTTGATTAGAGAATATGGAAGGCTACACTAGGAAAGGCAACAAAGCCAGCCAAAGAAAAAGAATATCAATATGAACTTTATAAAAGAAATAAGAAAAAATATGTATGTATATATGCACATGTGTGTGTGTTCATATACATGTGTGCTTGTCTGTATACAAATATACAGGAAGAACAGAAAGAGTGAGATATATGCAAGTATTGAAGAACACACAAGTACTCGAAAATTAATGGCAGAAGAAAATTAGGAGTTATTCATGCTGCCTTAATTTAGGAACCTAATCTGAATCTTTCCTTTTTTGACTCTCAGCTAATTTATATAATTCCTCACTCAACTGTTTTTTGGAGATTCCTGTCATAAGTGTCAGATGCTCCCTATGCATCTTAATGGGAGTCTGTGCACCTGGTTTAAGGCTGTTAGTTCTGCAAGAGGGAAGGATTGAAATCAGCAACTATGAGGCTCCAGCTCTAAATACATGACCAATTACTCACACTAGGAAAAAAAAAAAAGATAATTCTTATAAGTCATGATGAATCCAACTCTGGATATTTGTGGGCCTCAATTTGGAGCTGAAACTTTCGGATGTATTATTGAGATCTTGATGGTTTCATAATGGCACCTATCAGGCAGACATCCAGCTCCTGCTTAGAGGAGAACTAAGGCCCCTGCTCAAACACTCATTCTAATAAATGGTTTACTGAGTCATGTCTTGACCTTGGAATAAGCAGCAACTGTCTCAGTTTGTCCCAAAAGCACCTGCTTGGCTTGAAACCATGCATTTGTTAGACACAAAAATAGATATTGGTCAACCTGTTTCACCAGTTTATTTTACTCTAACTCCAGGAAAGCAGCTTATGTACTGCCCTTGAAGTATTAATTTTTTAAAATGGATGTGTACATGTCTTTTTTGATAATCCATTAGCCTCTTTTTTTTGGCACAGATATATTCACCACTTAGGATACAATATATTTCCTAGAACAAGAATCAGCATCTTCAGCTACATCTCAATAATCAGTTATCTTGAAGTAAAATTAATCCAGTATTATTTATTATAGCTGAAAAAGTAATAGTTTTTATATAAAGCTAGCAATGGATTCTTCCTGCGCTGACCAGCTCTCTTTGCTCTAGCATAGCTAGAGGCTAAAGTAATATTTGTTCATAAATGACGTGAATTGTTTCCCAGCAAACAGTGGACCATTGTATGTGACAAGTTCCTAGATTTTCTCACCATGCAAAAACATAGTCTTAAGGCTATTTATGACACTTGAGAGAGAAAGGTCAGAGAAGTGTTCAATTTCTAAGTATCTGGAAAAGCTGCAAAGTGCATCCAAGTGCTTTTATCTCTGCAACTCACAGCTGTCAGTCTCTACTTCTTTCCAATGTCCAACTGCAAACTAAGAAGAGAATTCCTCTGGACAAGCAAGCAAAACTTCTTGGATAACCTCTGAATTTGTTCTAAACACTTTGATATCTTTCGTTGTCCCAGACCATGAGGTAGGCATTCTTTTGTATTTTGAATTACTGCCATTGTACAAGTCTTGTGAGTGTTCTTCCTCTGCATACAGACTGCCTCTGCAAAACAGTGTACTTGTGGACTAGACAAGGCTGCTTCCAGGGAGAAAGGAAAAGTACACATTCATAATTAAGGTAAACTAAGTAATTTCTTTCTAAAGTTGTCAAGCCTAAGACAAGGAAGCATCTGTATTTCCATACATGCCAGTAATTCTATATCTAATTTTATCCAAATAGAAACACGGATGATTGACTAAAGCTGTCCACACATGGCTTTACATATCCTTGGTTTCAAAGCATTGAGTTATAATGGTAACTCCCATAACTACTGTACATTATTCATATGCTTTCATACTGCTCATATCGCAGGGATAATTTTAGTAAATAGTTCTACTAATCCACTATATGTAGTGAATCTTTTTTTTCCTTTTCCTTGAAAAAAAATCCCATTTTGAAATACCCAGGCTGCCAAACTATTGCAAATGATGCAGTTATAAGATTGCTTTTCATGTACTTTAGTATTTCTCATTTCCTGGTTTCATACCTATGCCTGAGAAGAGAATAATCTAGATTAGTTTTGCTTCTGCCTAGTTTAACATTTGAGGTTGTAAATTCATGAATGCCAAAGATGTATAAAATCAAGAGAAGAAACTCTGAGGCTCAAAGAGGAAAACTGACATAACTTTGGTTTCAAGATATTTCAGAGTTATCTTCTTGATCCATGGAACCTTCTGGGCCAGCTTATTTTTTTAGCACTGGATACTACACAATTTCAGAAAATGTTTAAGATGATTAAATGCATTGGGCCATTTAAGCAATTCTTGTATCACTCACTTCAAAAATATGTCTAGACAGGTAATTGGTAATTCCCACCACATTGCCAAGCACCTGATCTGCCTGTAGACTGCACCTTATCATGTATAGAAACACAGTCCTCTTTGGTAGAAGAGAATCAGGTCAGAAAATACTTAAACAAACTGGACATACATAAGTCCATGAGGCCTGATGAAATGCACCCGTGAGTGCTGAGTGAGCTGGCAGATGTCGTTGCGAGGCCACTCTTCACAGAATTGTAGAATCAGAGAATGTCAAGGGTTGGAAGGGACCTCAGGAGATCATCTAGTCCAACTCTCCTGCTAAAGCAGGTTCACCCAGACCATGTTGCACAGGACATCGTCCAGGTGGGCTTTGACTATCTCCAGAGAAGGAGAC
>BOSO01010215.1:0-75038 GCA_018403395.1 Gorsachius goisagi
CCTGGTCAAGGTGTGGGCTGGGAGAGAGGGCAGAGGGGGTACCCCCCTCCCTGCTGTGTTGTAGTCTGGACTGGGAGGCTGATACCCTGTGGTCGCCCCATGCTGGGTCCCCGTGGGTAACTCCCGGTGCTGGGCAGTGCTCCTTCACAGGCCAGTGGACCCACCCACTGGCAGAGTTTGTGGTCGGAGCTCTGGATCTTGGCGGAGCTTCAACCCAGATCACGTTCCTTCCCAAGACCACCATAGATGACAGCAGCACGAGAGTCCTCCTCAGGCTGTATGGGACCAGCTACTCCATTTATACCCACAGCTACCTCTGCTACGGGCAAAAGCAAGCCCTGAAGATGCTGATGGCATCCTTACACCAGGTAACCATGTCCAGCCTTGTGGTCTTCTGCTGCAGCCTGAGCCCCAACCTCACTGGGTTGGGCAGACAGCACCCATTGGGTGTGACGGCTGCTGGGCTCGGTACCTTTGTGCAAACCCCAGTGAGAATGATGGATACAAGTGGACCACCACAGCAGGAGCCATCCCAGGGGTGTCCTGACAGAAGGGCAGCATTGAGGTGAGATGGAGATGGACAGCCCAAAGCAGGATGGCCAAGCACAGGTGCTGCTGGGAGGGTGGGTGCCTGGGACCCCTGTCCCAGGGCCATCTTGCTCACCAGATCTCCATCCCTGTCCTGATGGAGGGGCTGTGTCAGCCCAGCCCCAGTCACAACTCTGGAGGAGGGAACCTGCTGGGCGCTGGGAGGTTGGGGAGACCCAGCGAGATTTTTTAGCACCA
Organism: Gorsachius goisagi; assembly: GCA_018403395.1. Classification (NCBI taxonomy): domain Eukaryota; kingdom Metazoa; phylum Chordata; class Aves; order Pelecaniformes; family Ardeidae; genus Gorsachius; species Gorsachius goisagi. The sequence goes on from BOSO01010215.1 coordinate 787, forward strand.
GTATGGTAATGAATAAGTTGGTTTTATGGGTAGAAATCTGACCATGCTTGTCTTCAGTAGGTGCTGGGCATGGGAGAGTGAAGGGAGGTGGTGTTGCTGCACAGGGGGTTCTCATGTCCACAGCTTGGCTGTGGGGTTAGGGCTCAATGCCAGCTAATGCTGGTTGGAATGGGCAAAAGACCACGTCCAGAGCACCTTGCAAAGAGAAACCAGTGTATGTTTAGTTTTGCTTAAATGGTTTCTCAGCCTTGGTCTCCTCTGAGTCTGGTGACCCTACAAAGGAAAAGTGGGGATGAAATGAGTCCACACTCAGCACAGGGTGCAAACCTCCAAGGCCTTGGGCATGCGACCATCACTGTAGCTGATCCCTGACCATAGTGTGGTTGTGCCATGCTTGTTGCCACGATTCTGTGCCTGTATCCCACGGACGAGACCCCATGGATGGTGGGGCCAGCATCTGAATGTGGGAACAGGCTCTGTCTGTGGGCTGTTTCTCTCCTTTCCATCCTCATCCTCAGTGACAGGGTGACGCTAATGGCTCCCACACTCTCCAGGGCAGCCCATCTTCCCAGGAGATATTGCACCCCTGCTACCCCAAGGGATACCAGGAGAACATCACCACGGCAGACCTCTACAACAGTCCCTGCGTCCATGCACCGAGCACACCCAGCCCTGCACAGGTCCTCAGGGTGATGGGCACAGGGAACCCAGCCGCATGCAGCACTGCCATCCAGAAGCTCTTCAACTTCAGCTGTGGGGCCAACGGGACATGCGGGTTCAACGGGGTTTATCAGCCACCTGTGCGGGGACAGTTCTTTGTAAGGAGCCTCTGTCCCCGCAGCTGTGGTTGGGGTTTGGGGTTTGGGGGCACCAGAGGCTGATCACAACCCCAGGAAAACTGCTGTAGGAGAGGAGTCTGAATAGTGCCGGCCCTGAAAGCTGGGATGTGCCTGATGCATGGAGACGTGCAGGGTGCTCACCAGCATGCCAGGCAGAGCCAGACCTCTGTGGTCACGGCACCACAGCACATTCGGTGTGGGGAGCAGTGGACGGGCAGCATCACCCTGGCATGCTGCGAGGTGGCCTTAGAGACCCCTGCAGAGCACCCGGAGGGAGGGGCGGGGGCTTGGCAGTGGCCCGGGTGCTTTGCTAACCTGCCACCTTTGGTCTTCAATACCCACAGGCCTTTTCGGGGCTTTATCACAACCTTCACTTTCTGAACCTGACTGGAGGGCAGTCCCTGAGCTCGGTCAGTGCCACCATCAGGCAATTCTGCAACAGCAGCTGGCAGAAGGTGAGGTCCTGCCTGGGAGATGCCAGCCCCTGCCCACGTTTTGCCTGGGTGCTGGGCAGCCCGGGGGCTCATCCGCAGGCCATCCATCCTCTGCTGCGCAGACGGCAGCTGGAGGGAACTGGGGGGAGCAAGAAGATCTCTGGACAGGGAGAGAGATGGGAGAGCAGCCTGCAGCCTCCTGGGTCCTCCTTGCTCCCCAAGCCCAGGCACCTTCCCCAGCTGTGCTGTGGGGCTCTTGCATGCTTCCATGCTGCTCCATGGTGGCAGCTCCTCCCCATGCTCTTCCACCTCTGCAGGTGCAGAAGGATTTCCCCACCATGAACAGGACCCACCTCCGCGACGCCTGTGCCGGCAGCTCCTACGCACTCACCCTTCTCCTGCAAGGCTACAAATTCAATGACACGACATGGCTTAACATCCGCTTTGTCCGGCAGGTAGGAAGGTGCCCAGCAGCCCCCAGCTTCCATGCTTTGTGCCGTGAAATGGCTCGCACCCACCCTGCTGCTGCCCCTGCCCTGCCTGGAAGGGGGAGCAGGGGATGACAGGGCAGCACCCCTGTGCCCAGGGCAGCTCTTGAGTTATGCTCACAGGTCTGCTCTAGCTGTCCGGCTTGCACGGCCCTTTGCAGCCTTTCACATCCCTCTTCCTTCTCTGTCTGCACAGGTTGCTAATGTAGATGTGGGCTGGACTCTGGGCTACGTGCTCAACCTCACCAACATGATTCCCTCCAAGGCTCCCCTGAGAGTCATAGGGCTCCAGAGAAGCAACTGGATAGCAGCCACGGTTTTACTGGCCATCATGCTCATCCTCATCTTCTGCCTGCTCACAGTCATATGCTGCCAGAAAAACTCTGGTTATGAGAGGCTCTAGCAGCGCTGGCTCCAGAGGCTGCTGCAGCCACTTGGTCCTTCTGCCGCGCTTGTGTGAGGAGCTGCAGACATGTCCAGGAGCTGCGAACTTGCAATGTGGGGTACCTGTGTCCTGGCCTGGTCAGCTGGAACTGGCACGGGCTTTAAAAAAATCCCTGTAGCTGTGTGCTGTCTGGTTTTCCTTCCCCCTTGCTGCTGGTTGGAGATGCTCTATGAAAGAGGGGATGGCCACATGGGGCACGGGCTCAGCGCTGGGGGCATGGGGACCACAGTGATGTGGGGTGGCTGGAGATGGTGGGACCAGTGGGTCAGGGAAGAGGGGGTGTCTGTCAGCAATGGGATCATCTCGAGGCTGGTAACAGCCTGCAGCATGTACCCAATGTAGGGTGGATGTGTCCTTCCCCATCCCGGGACAAGAGCCTGCATCGTCCATGGCCACCAAGAGAGTGGTCAAACCCTGGAACAGGCTTCCTAGAGAGGTGGTCAATGCCCCAAGCCTGTCAGTGTTTACGAGGCATTTGGAAAATGCCATTAATAACATGCTTTAACTTTTGGTCAGGCAGCTGGACAGGATGATCGTTGTAGGTCCCTTCCAATGGAAAATACTCTACTCTGTTCTCTTCTGTTCTCTTCTATTCCTCGCCAGCCTGAGGGGCAGGGACAATGGGGCTATGGGGCGAAGCTGGCCCAGTAGACGGGACTGGGGCTCTGCCCAGGACTGGGAAGACCTGGGAGGTGGGGGATGGCAGCAGCCCCCTGCTCTCCTGACCAGGTTCCTCTCCAGTCTGCTCACCTTCCCTTTCCAGCACACAGGGAGACTTGGGAATGCCACCCCTCTTACATTTTTGGGGAGTCCCACTGGCAGCTAGTGGATGGGTGAGGTGAGACACCCCAGCTTTCAGAAGGCAAAGGCCTGTCCTCCTGCCCTGCTGGCTCCTCTCCAAGGTCAGGAAGATGCTGAGAGGTCTCCAGGGGCATTTTCTGCAGCACTGAGCGATGTTGACTCTCCTCTGAGTCCCTGTCATCACCAGCCCTTACCTGGAAGATGGAAGCAATAAAATCGTAACCATTCAGGAGCAAAGGAATACGCCTTTCCCCATTTGCTGACTTTTACAATGTTTATTTGGATGATGAGAGCTGAAAGATGCCTGCCCTTCTGCAGGGACACCAAAGGTCAGAGCCTTGATGCTGGGAGGCAAACAGCAAGGTGTCATCCCCAGAGCAGAAAACGAAGGAGCAGAACCAAAGGCAAAGGTAAGGGCACAGCTGTGAGCTCAGGCATGTGCGCAGGGTCAGGGCAGGACTCAGCCTGCTGGAGCCTCAGCCAGACACCCATGGTGCCCAGGCCTTCTGCTGTTGGGACAGCCTAGTCTCCAGGAAGACACTCAGGAACACCAGTCCCTTTATCCCAGAAGAAAAGGGAGATGAGATGAGATGAGATGAGATGAGATGAGATGAGATGAGATGAGATGAGATGAGATGAGATGATGAGGAGATGGACCCTCTGGGGTGGCATGGGCCACACTTGTGACTTTGGGTGCTCAATTTGCTTTCTGTCTCCAAGACTATCAGATAAGCCCAGACAATACAGCCTCAGGAGACCCAGCTGGGGTGCCACAGAGCCTCACACTGGCAGACCCAGCAGGGACCTGCCTGGCTGTTGGCAGCCATGGTCAGACCCAGCATTGCATGAAGCACCCTAGCATCAAGTGCCTGCAGCCATGCACTAATGGTTTGGCGCTTGCAGAGCTCTTCCATGGCCAGGCCAGCTCTCCATGGCCCTATGTGCCAGCCAGTGGGATGGAGGCCAGATCTGGCCTTAGAGATGTAAGGAGGCAGATAGGCATGGCTGGCGGTTCTGTGGGGCGTAGGCTGATCCCAGCAGGTCTCCACAGGAGTGGAGCTCCTCTGGAAACCTCATGTCGTGCCTATCAGCACGTTGGGGGCAGTCCTGTGGGAAGCCAGACCTTCAGTGCTGTAGAGGTCAATGTGCTTGGCATCGTTGAATGAGCCTCAGGCTGCCAGTCCTGAGCAGGGCACCGCAGTGCAGGCAGCCCTCCAGCCCCGACATGCTCCTGCCGCGCTCCGAAATGCAGCCTGGCTCCTACACCCACAAGAGCAGGAGCAGGGCGGCAAGCCCCAAGGCAAGGGTGAGGAAGATGAAGACGACAGCTGCAGTCCACAGGGAAGGAACATGCCCCTTCACCCACGCCGGAGCCTCCGCCGGGATCATGTTGGTGAGGTTCAGCATGTACCCCAGCATCCAGCCAACGTCGGCGCTCCCCACCTGCCCGAGGAGGGAGGGGATGATGAATTAGCCCTGCAGGGAAGCCACACGGATGATGCAGGGCCACCTACTCCTGCACAGCCCAAATAGGGTGCAGTGCTGCCCCCCATGCAGTGCCAGGCTAGGATGTGGGGCGGGCAGGGCTTTCTGACCGTGGCTTCCATGGCACCCCAACATGGGAAGCTGGCTCTTTTCCCCAGCGCTGCCTCTACTCCTGCCCACGGGCTGGGTTTGCTGCCTACCTTCATCTGGAAGAAGATGTTGTTCCAACTGGTCTCATTGAACTTGTAGGCATCAAGGAGGAGTGTGAGGATGTAGTTGGCGTTGGCGCAGTATTTAGACAGTCGCTCAGGATTCTCTTTGGGGTAGCTAGAAGACAGCTGGGGTGGGGACATGTTTGGGGAGGAAAGGAAGTTATTTGCAGGCAATTTCCATGCAGGGACAATGCCATGACTACTGCTGCATGAGGGGCAATGGCTCCACAGCCACCAGCATCCAGAAAAAGACTCCTGGACCAGGCTGGTATTTTGGACCTGTCCACACAGGGCAACTCACTTGAGGAGGATTTACCCTCCACATGGAAACAGAGACGTATTGGAGCTCCTCCTGCCCCATAGTCTCCCATCTCAGCCTCCTCATGCAAAGGGCCCCTGCTCTCTGCCCCGTGGTGGTCCTACCACATCACATGACCTTGCCCATCCCCATCTGACTTCTCTGCAGAGAGGTGCCAGCACTGGCTCCCCTCTCACCACCCTCCAGGGCTCCATTCCCAACTCCATCCCTGCTGGGGAGATTTTGGTGCCTTCACCTGCCCTGTCTGCCCTTTTCCCAAGGCTGCATGTGCAAGGAGGGCCCCCAAGGGTGAGTGCCTGACGATCCTGGCTCCCTCACAGAGCTCAGGGATGGCTCTGCTGTGTAGGGCACAGCTCAGAAACCAGGGAGCCTTGCCCTGGAGGGGTCTGCTCTCCTCTTCCCCCACCCAGGACCCCTTTAATTGTGAAGCTTCCCCCTGCCTCCCATTGTGGGGAACGTACATCTTCCCAGCTTCTTGTGCAGAAATGCTCAATGGTCTCCCTGACAGCGGCCAGTGACTGCCCCCGGGTCAGGTTGAGAAACTTGAAGTTATAGTAAAAGGCGGAGAAGGCCTGAAAGGCAAGAGGCAGAAATGACACTGAGTTACAGTGGGGAAGCCCCCCCAGGGAGCTGCCCCCGTCTCCCTCGAAGCAGAAGCCGGGCTTTGTCCTTCACCAGGTTTGTCCCACCGCTGTGTAGTCCCAGGGCATCGCTGTCCATGTCCCCAGCGGAGATGACAGGCTGGGGATGTAGGTGTGCACTGGCTACAGCAGCACATCGAGCACAGGCAGAGCCCTGCCTGGAGGCTGATGGCTGAGCTTTTTTTTTTTTAACTGAAAACTTGGTTTTTGACCAAGAGCCTGTTCTACAAACATGGTCCCACTTGAAGAGCTGGCTGGAAAACCAAATGGCACCAGTCCGTGTTGTGCCCTGGGGCAATGGGAATTTGGGTGCTTCTTGTCCCCATTCTGCTGCCGGGAGGTGACAGTGCTATGGGGCATGCAGGGACACCACAGCACCTGGGCCATGCTCTGCCCCGGGGGTGGGAGGCTGGGATTTGCCTTACAATGAACTGCCCGCTGACCGGGGGCTGGTAGACGCCGTTGAAGGTGCAGTCCTGGCGCTGGCTGCACGCCGAGAAGTTGAACAGCTTCTTGATGGCAGCCAGGCACCCACTGGCATTGCCCCTGCCTTCCAGGGTCACGTTCCTGTTGACGAGGGTCAGGCATGGGTTGCTCTGGTTGGTGCAGGGGCTGGTGCGGAAGGAAGACAGCGAGATGATTTCACTGTAGTCTTTTGGGTAGCAAGGGTGAGCGACTTGCGTGCTGGAGGATGACTCCTGGGAACAGCAAAATCGCAGGCTGCAGCCTCCTCCGAACCCTCCTGGTGGGCACGCTGGGCAGCAGGGTTCACCCAGTGCTCCCCCAGAGCCCTGGCCGAAGGCATCTCTCACCTCCTCGACAGGGAAAGACCCTCCTTCTGTTTAATCCTGGTCTTGTTGGCCATCTGGAGTCCCAGTCTGAGCTCAACACTAATTCTCACTCTGCTTGGTAATGAGCAATAGCACAAGACGAAATGGCCTCAAGTTGTGCCAGGGCAGGTTTAGGTTGGACATTGGGAAAAATTCCTTCCCCAAAAGGGCTGTCAGGCACTGGAAGGGGCTGCCCAGGGAAGGGGTCGAGTCCCCATGCCTGGGAGGATTTAAAAGCCAGGCAGACAAGGTGCTTAGGGCCAGGGTTTAGTGGTGGGATGGCAGGGTTAGGGTAATGGTTGGGCTTGATTATCTTAAAGGTAATTTCCAACCTAAATGATTCTGTGATTCTATGATTCCCTCTCCCACGGAGGCAGACCAGTTTCAGGGACCCAGTACATCTCTCACTGGCCAGCAGGATTGTGGTTTGGGGCACTCAAAGCCCTCTTCACCCCAGCTCTAGCCCTGTGTCTATCTTCAGCCCCAGCCAGGGGACCTCCTGTCCTGGCTGTGCAGCATGGGCAAACCCTTCTGGCTCACCAAGGCTGCTCTTCCTGTTAAGATGCAGCTCTGTGAAGACCCTCTTCCCCTCAGACCTTCCAAAAATGCCCTCAGAAAGATCTCTGGTTCACTTTTCTCAGGTCCATGCAGACATCGAGTAGTTGAGGGCAGCTATAGGGGTACCTGTGCCAATGCCTTCCTTAAAGTACGACCAGCTAGATCAGGGTGTTCAGAGCCTTGTCCCGTCAAGTTCTGAATATCTCCAAGGATGGCAACTCCACAGCATTTCCAGGCCCTATTCCAATATTTGACCATTCTTATAGGAAAAACTTTTCCCCCTCAACTGGTTGGAAACTTGCACGTTCCAGCTTGTGCCTGCTGCCTCTTGCCCTGCCACTCCACACCTCTGGGAAGAGCCTGGTCCTGCCCTGTGCAGGCAGCTGTATACAGCTCTCCTGAGCCACCCCTTCTGAGGCTTCCCATGCCCCTCTCCACATCCTACACGTGCTCCACGGAGTCTGTACCTGCTGTCCATCCCTACTGATGCCTCCCTGGAAGAGCATTGCCTGTTCTTACCTGATTCATTAACAAGTCTGTGGTTGGTGTCATGAGAGCAGAACCCAATTACCCCCCAGTTCCCCTCTCACCACAATTAGTTCCTTGGCCAGCCGCTTCAGCATCTCGTTCTGCCCATAGCAGAGGTAGCTGTGTGTGTAGATGCTGTAGTTATACCCATACAGCGTGAACTTGGAGGCTTTGCTCCAGTTTGTCACTGAACCTTCAGGCATAAAGCTGATTTGCGTGGATGCTCCTCCAAGATCCAGTGCCCCCAAGATGCTGGCTGCCTCTGGATGAACCCACGTGTGTGCTTTAGGAGAGTACTGCCGAAGCGAGACAGGAGAGGAAGAGGAGTAGTAAGTGGCTGGTCTTACCCCAAGCAAAATTCTCATTCCATTGACGTAATTAAATTCAATGAGTATTCAATTCCATTATTTCCATACGTGAGGCCCTACTGTCTTCCCTGCCCAACCAGCCTGGACATTTGTCAGACCCACAAAAAACAGATATAGAACTGCCTGGTGGTCAAGGTGTTCCAATGGGGCATGGGCTCACCAGTCTCCAGACCAAAGTGCTGGTGGGACCTGGCTTGGATGTGCCACCCTTCCTGAACAGTGGGCTGCAGAGGCGCTGGAGCAAGGGGAAGGGCAGAACTCTCCGACAGCCTGCACAGGACCCCTCCAGCGCCTGCACTGCACTGAGCTCTGGCAGTGCTGGGATGGAGCAGGAAGGCATTTGGGTCGAGTTTCCTTCAGACCAGCGCATTGAACCAAGACCGAGGCCTTGCATGCCACACGGAGATGGACCTTCTCAGGGCAGCGAGGCAAAGCCTGGCTGGAGCAAACCGTCCCCACTGGGCTGCACAGCCAGCCTTGCTGTCCTCAAGAGAACCTATGTCCACATGGTGCGGAGATGTGCCCTTAGCTCTTAACAAGGACACCCCTATTCCTGATTTTCCCTCCTCTTTCACTGTGGCAAAGCCAGAGAACAACTGGCTGCTTCCCCTAGATCATTCCCGAAAGCCATTAACCTTTCCTTCTGTGCTAAGCTAACTTAAGAAAAATCAGAAAAACTCTATCAGCAAAGGAGGAGTGGGTGTTTCACCATTCTCCCACCTTGGTGAAGGAGTCCAGCAGGTAGTTGATGGTGATCCAGCCATAAGCCCCCTCCTCCTCTCCCGTAAGGATTCGAGCTGCTTTGAAAGCCACGGGGTACTCTCGCATGGTTTTAGCAACTTCAGCCAGGACTTGGTCTGCTGCTGAGCTGTTCTGTTCCCTAAGAAGGACTCAAAGGTCAGGATGCTTACCCAGCTACACCAATACTACAGAGGAAACACAAGGAAACTGTTTTTTTTCCAGTTCCGCATGTTCCAGTTCTTTGCAATAAGCAGTTTCTGTGAAATGGTGTCTCCTGCTACACAACTCGTCAAGGCTGCTTGTACAGTGTAAATCCCAGCTCTCTGCGCTTGGCATCGCAAATCTAAGAGCAATAGCAATCTCCTCCCTCCAGTGCAGCTTGATCCCTGTCATGTAGAGGTTTGCCAGGCCACCTTTCCATCGTAGTGCTGGAGGACAGAGGGGACTGTGCTGCAAAACCCAGGTTTGAACGTCGCCCATTGACTGCACCAAAGCCAGGGCTGGCTGCTGAGCTCGAGTGGGTCTTTTGGGAAGGGGCCAACGTGGTTTCAGACCTCTGAGTGGGGGAAGATGTCTTGGGGCTGCTGGCATGTGCTCGCTCTCTGAAGCGAGTCACCTTCAGGCTGTGACCTGGCTCCTTCCTGGGAAAGGGTTGGATTGCCAGGGCACAGAAATTGTGTTAAGATTATCTGCAACCATAAAACCAAGAACCATGAAATGAAGGCTGACATTTTAAGAGAGTTAACATGGGCTGGGGAAAGATAAGGGCAGGTCCTGCAGCACCCCTTTGCCTCCTATCTCTGCCCCATTCTCCCACCAGCACTCATCCACCCGGGCAGATGGCACATCCCCTGCTGGCATCTCAACTCCCTTGTGTTTAAGGAATAATTAAGAGCAAACAAAGAGCTCTGAGAAGCATTTCTTGCTTGGAACTGGGCATGCAGCACCATTCTGGGACGTGGGGTCCCAGGATGCCAACAGACACCTCTGAGCAGCCTCTCTGCCCCAGGGCCAATTGCTCAGGACAGTTCAGCCACCTGTGTGTCCCCACCAGGCTGCCTTCTCCCCACTCCCTGGTCACTTGCTCCCAGCAGCATGTGAGCTGGGAGCTCCAGGCAGCCTGGCCCTGTGCAGGACACCATGTCCTGGCAGTGGCTTCTTGCATCTCAATCACCGCTCCGTCACCCCCCTGCCCCACAGCCATACCTCAGTAGCCTCATGCCTGCCGTTGCTCCGAGATAAGCTGGGACATCCCTCTGTTTTGCAGCAGGAATGACCTTCAGGGCTTTATCCAGGCACTGCTTTAAGGAATCGCCAGCTTTCGGGGGATCATTGGCATAGCTCGATATGCCTTGCCCTGGAAGAGAGTCAGGCTGGGACAGGCTGAGAAGAATGGCTAGGACAAAGATGTGGGGCAAGAGTACATGGGGCAGTGATGTCTGTCACCTCTTTGCAACAGAAGGTGCTTTGCCAGGGTCCCCAGTCCCCCAAGACCTGACTGACCCATGCTCCTTATGTTCCTCTCCTTTATCTTCCCCACATCTCCCATGCTGTCAGCAGTGTCCCCAGCTCTGTGGATGAGACCTTCTCCAGCCCAGACAGCAGCTTGGGCCACTGGGTGCAGTCCAAGGTGGAGGAATGGAAATGGAGAGTAAGACCAAGGTGCTTCAGTCCCACCAAGCATGTGGGCATAGGGTGCTGAGAGCCCTCCAACCATGGAACAAAGCCAGCGGGGAGCCAGGGACCACCCTGCCTGCAGCCAGGGCTGCCCACTGTGCCAGCAGTGCCAGCCCTATGGACGGCACTCCCCAAAGAGAGGGAGGGCCAGGCCATCCCACTCGCCACATGGACATGCAGGGCAGCACCGAGCCCATGGCAGGGGGATACTGACCCTGGACATCACAGGACAAGGTCTGGCTGACCACACCGGTGTCGTTCTCCTTGTCTGAATCCCATTCGTAGACAAACAGAGAGGTGTGGGACGAACCTGCATCAAACACCATCCCGTACTGGAAGGAAAAAACAAGACATCGCGCTGGTGGGAGGAGCAGCAGCCTGGCCCTGGCCCCGCCATAGGGGTGTAGGACCAGAGAATGCCCCAAACCCCACCTCTCTAAGACATGGCTATCTGCCCCGTGGCAGAGCAGAGTGGTGACACTCCGTGGCCTCGGCATTTCTCATGGCAACTGAGGAACTTTTTCCGTCCCTTTCTGAGGTCTGTGCAGCAATGCCAGCTCACACAAACATTTCATTGGTTGTTTCCTCATGCTTTTTTTATTTTCTTTCTTGGTTACATACCTTTTGTGTCTACACAGGCCCCACCTTGGGGCCAGGAACTCTCCCATCTCCAAGTGCTCTCTGCTACCCCCCTGGCTGCACCCAGCCTAGCAGGGCCACACCAGCCCCAGCCCGGGAGACCCAGCTGCGTGCCTCTCCCCTGTAAAGCCTTCCACCTCACCCTAAAAACGTGCCAACCCTTTTCCAGCAGCCAGGCTGGGATGCCAAGCTGCAGGGGAGGGTCAAGGAAGAGCCACGATGCTTGTGCTGTGCTGTGAGCGGGTTAGGGCATGCTGGTGGGAGCTGGCAGGACCAGTGGCTATGGAAAGGTGCATCACCCTGCTGCAAAGCCTCTGCCCTCCCCCTGCCCATCTGCCCCAAGGTCATCTGGAAACATGGCAAGTGCATAGCAAGGAGGCCAGTTTCAGAGGAGGCTTCCCCCCCTGGCTTTGAGGTGGCCAGGCTCTATTTCTTCTGCCTGCATCTTGAGATGGGGAGAAAACACCCACCCAGTTACTGCAAGGCAGCACCTACTGACCACTCTTCACCTTAACCCCGAAGATAAGCCGTTGTCCTTAACCCTGAAGATAAGCCGTTGTCTCTGAGCACCTCCCCAAGGTGTCTGGTCTCTGCCGTGGTGCTCGGGGACCCTCCCTTGGGCTCACCTTGACTGTGGGTGGCAGGGTGACATCTTCAACCTTCACCAGGCTGAGAACAAGGGCAATGATGGAGAGTGCGATCAGCACCCCGATGATGGCAGTGGTGAAGTGCTTCTTGTTAATGAACATGGTGGTGAAGGCTCCTGCAAACCCAAACACGGGAAAAAGGTCATTGGACATGGCCAGCTGGGAATGCCAGCCAGTGGGAGCTGCAAGGAGATCAGCTCCGAAAGCTGCCCCATGCTGACACTCTCTCAGGCTGTGTAACCTGGAAATTCTAGTGGATGCCCGGATCTTTCCCTGGGAAAAGCAATATTAGGATAAAATAGGGGGGGCTGGAGGAAAGAGGGTTGGTTGCCCAGCAGCCTGGCACAGCGTGATGGGATTGCAACAGTGCCACAGGTCCCACACCCGCTCCTACTCGGCTCACCGGGAAGGATCAGGTCTAGAAGGAGCAAAAGAAACACTGCACCAAACGGAGGAGAGCATGGGAAACTGCAAAAAAAAGAACCCCAAAACCAAACCCACAATGTGAGATATCGTAGAAAGGGAAGGCAATTTTATTTCACAAGATGTAAGCAAGGTCAGCTCACCTGCTGGCACTCCCAGACCCCTGCACCCAGCAGCACCCAGGTGGGATTGCCTGGAGCTGGCTTCAGAGTCCTTGCTGTGGCACCAGGCTCCTCCGCTGCTGGCTGCAAACCCGGCTTGGACTTGCCTTTTATATTCTTTGGAAATGGATACTGCTTGAAAATCTTTTCCCCATTATCTCAGACCTCATGAGCCTTAGGCAAAACTCTTGAATATCTGTTTCCTTGTTTGTCTTACAGGCACATTTATGACTCAGTTCAGCATCTTTCTGACACCTTATCTTCTGCCAGTTAGTTCCTCCTCCCCATTTGAATGAAATCACAGGTCGGACCCCTGCAGCAGCTGGCACACACCTTGCCTTTTAACCCTTGTCCCCCTGCTCCTTTGTACTTTCACACACTCACACATTTTTGTTCTCTCTTTGCTCTCACCAGCCTTAACGTTTCCATTACAAGTCTCTACATGGTCTATAAGAGGTGAGAGTGATATTCCCAGTGTCCAGTGCCCTGAATTCACACAGAGTGGTAGGTGCCTTGATAATAAGTTTTATTGCAGTGGGAAGGAAAATCACATCAGAGGAGGATGGCACTGCTGGGTGGGTGGGTGGGTGGGGGAATTTGGCAATGCTCAGAGCTTTGCCTGGGGAGATAGGAGAGGCCACGAGGGCCAAGACATCATCATGGCCCAGCTGGGACTGTGATAACCCCTTCCCTGTGTGCAACCCCACGTTGAGCTGCTCCTGGGCTGGGGGTCCCTGCAGGCACGGGGACCGGGGGAGTGGGGAGGGATCAGGTCCTCACAGCCCCCAGCCCTGCCAGCAGCCTCCCATCCTTCTGGGCACGCGTTCAAGGTTCAGCAGGTATCATGCCCCAGCCACAGAGCCCTGGCACCCCTGCCATGGGATGGGGAGGGCTGGTGGACATGGGGACCTGCTCCCTCTGGGTGATAGAGCGGAGCTGCTCCCTGCTGATTCAGCTCCCAGATAAGAGGCAGCCAGGGCTATCGCAAGGGTGACCGGGATGGAATAATTCAGTTTCCACCTGCCTTATCTCATGCCCTCATTGCATGCGACCTTCCTGGAGCACCTGTCCCTGTGGCTGCAAGGATGGTGATTTCAGAGCTCCTGCTGTGTGCACTGAACATTCCACCCTGTGAAACTGGGGGTGCAGCAGGCCCCGGGTGCTCTCTGTCTCAGGCCACAGCTCTCTGCAGCTTGCACCGAGCTGGATGCCTGTGTCATACCTTGCTGCCAGCCGTCCGGGGCTCAGACCCAGAGCCAGTCCCTCTTCCCACGGCAATCTCCTTTGCAGTGGCTCGTGTGCTGGTGGGGTGGGTGCCCAGGCCCAGAGGGTGCCACCACTTCTGCATTCCCACCTCCACACAACACATAAACTTTGGACTCCCTTTGGAAGGGAATGAATGAGTGTCTGGAGTTTCCCAGGTCTGGAAATCCCCCACTGGCTCCATGGTAGCTGGGCCAGGGCTGTCCTGAGCAAGGGGGACTAGGCCCAATGCAGGGGGCCCCCCACAGGACATGTGGCACTGTGCGGTGACTGTGTGCATCCAGAGCCGACCAAATCCTCCGGCTTCTGCCTCCAAACCCGGGCTGAGCAACTGTTCAGTTTACTTTTCCCGATCCTTCTGCAGTAAAGAAATAGTTCCAGAGGTTACGTGACAATATCATAATTGTCTCTCACATGAGGACAGGTAATGATTTCCCAGCTGGGAGGGAGCTGTGATTTCCTGCAGCTTGCAGTGACCCATCCGCTCATCCCAGGCAGTCGGACTATCTGAGCTGCTGTTGCTGTTTTTATTCCCAGGAATGTGGGTCTCTTTGCCAGGCTCAGTCCTTTGGCAAATCTGCTGCCACCAGCCTGGGGCAAGCCCAGCTGGGAACAGCCCTGGTTCCACGTGAGCACAAGGGCAGTGAAGGACAGACCTTGCTGAGACTAAGCGGACACAGCAGCAACTGGCCATGATGCCAGGCAGGGTATCCTGGGCTGCCGAAAGAAGGGATGGATGGGAGTGTCCCAGGTCTGCAACCAGCCTGGAGCTTGTCCCAGTAGGGAACTGGGGTGCAGCTGGGGCCACACGTCACATACGAGCTTTGCAATGCTTCCAGGTCCACGACCACAGCTTCTGAGAGCAATGGACCCCTCATGAATGTGGTGAGTGGGACAACGCTCTCAGGCAGGTGGGGACATGTGCCACCACCCATGATCTGTGGCCCCACCTCAGAGATCTGGTCCCTCGAGGAGCTGTGTTTACTCCAAGGGAGCCCTGGAGCAGCCCTGGTGCTCTGGAGCTGCAGGAGCCCTCAGCCACACATCTTCCATGGACCTTGTCCTAGCCAGGATGGCAGAACCAGACTCAGCCCTGCTCTCAAGATGGGCACAGCCCCAAAGGTCCAGGCCAAGCTGGTGAGGGTGCCCTATGGACACCACTGAGCAGAGCATGGGCAACCACACTCAGTGGTGCTTTGCTTGCCCTGAAAACAGTATTTGTGGTGCACCAGTGCTTTCAACATGGGCAGATGCGTCCATTCCCTGCATAGCAGCCGTATACCTCGCAGCCATGAGAGTGGCCAGGAGACATCCCCCATCCACTGGAGCCCTTCATCCACCTCCTGGGGTCCTGAGCGTCCACCTTCCTCTTGGGAGAACACATGGATGTGCGAACAGGAGAATCAGTTTCACCAGCACTTTCTTTGGGCAGACAGCTTGTCTGGGTGCCGAAGGCTTGGAAGGGCTCGGGGCAGAGGTGCAGGATGGGGCTGTGCCCAGGCAGAGGCCATGGATGGCTCAGGGAAACTCTGGTTTCAGGGGAGCTCCTCCATGTGTTGTAGCTCTCCTCCTCCCTGAAACCCAGCGGGAGCTGCAGGGCTCTGAGTTGCCCCGGATGGGGGGGACCAGGAACCCCCATTCCCCCAGCACCCTCTTTCCTGCAGACCCCCATCGGCTGGGCTGGTGGATGGAGGTGGATACAGGAGTGGGAGCCAGGACAGAGGCTTTGCTGGGAGAAGTAACATTATCTGTAAATAGTTCAGCCAAAGAAACAATAAAAGTTAGTACTTTCTCAGTTTACACTAGATATTCCTGAGTCAAGTCACAGGTAATGGATTAATAATTTTGTTGACAAAATCCTCTCTGCAAAAACTTTAGGGCAACAGAGCGACAGTGCTGGGAGGAGGGATGGCAAGCCAGGGGGAGGCAGAGCCTGTGGACTCCAATGGGACCAGGCAAAAGCTTCACTGGAGAATGTCTTCCCAAACCTGCATTGGGTCCCCAGCACACGGCATCGCACGCAGCCCCTATTGCACCCACACTTGCTCCCTTCATGGGCTCCCACAGACACCCCTTGATTAGCTAATTAGAGAACTACTTTATCTTTTACCTCCTCCTGCTGAATGGACTGAGCATCGGCCCCTTCTCCTTCCCCCTCTGCACTCCAGGAGGGAGATGGCTGTTTCGCCTCGTGCCTGCCCCATGTGCAGCGCCCTGTACCTCTCCCAGGCAATGCTGCCCTGGCTGGGCTCTAGCAAGGTGACAACACCCCAGCTCCATGCCACATACAGCCCAGCCCTTAAATTTCTTCGGATAATCCCACCCAAAGCGGTGTCTGTCTGTTAAAACACGGACATGGTGCCCAAGCGTGGAGCATCACAGGACCTGGAAGGGCCATGGGGTGTCTGGCCCACAGGACCACCCGCTCTCATGTGGCTCCCCTCAGGTCCTCGGCGCTGGCGAGCCCCAGCCCTGTTTGCCTTCAGGAATGTGCTCTGGTGAGAGCTAAACGTGCTATTTGCTCAGAACTGAGAGAGTGACCTAAATGTTTCATTCTTCTGACTGCAGGTGTGCGAATCTGCTACGGAGCTGTATGGCTAGAGTACACACACACGTCTGTGTGAGCTACTTCTGACATATATTTCATTGTCTGTGGCCCTCAAAATGACTCTTTGAGGCCCAGAGGGAATGTTGCCAGGCTGGTGTGGAGACCCTGCGGGGCTCGAGCATTAATTGCCAGCCACCAAGGCAGCTGGTATTTGTGAAATGAGATCACCTCCATTGCTAACATCTTCCCTGTCCCTTCTGGAAGGAAAACACCCTGACTCAGGGTCAAAAGGGAGTCTCTCATTTCCCTGCCATTCAATTTCTGCACCAGGAGGTCACCCCAGCTCTGGCTGTGTGAGGTGCAGGCAGTGGCTTTGCAGGTCCATTGTCTCTGGGTGAGCTGCTCTGCACGCTCCTGTCTCCTGTTCCACTTCCAAACGCACCCTGGATCTTGCTGCAACCTGTCCCAGCAAGGGCCAGCTCCAGCTCTCCCTTCCAGTCTGATTCCAGCAAAACTGGTGGAATTGGGGCCATTTAAAGCTGCCTTTGGGATGCCCATGCCTGCTGTTCCCAGCTGGCAAATAGCACACCAGACCTTTCCTCCTCCCTGCACCATTATTAAACACACCTCAGTTGCCCTGACTGTGACTGTCTTGGTGCCACCTCTCAGCTGTGGGTACTCTGGGCCAGGGACATGCCTGGAGCCAGACCCTGGACTGGCCATGGAGAGCCCAGCCTGTTCCCCTTCCCTGTGCCCAGCTACAACACAGCACATGCGGATCCTGGGGTGGCTCCATCTCCCACGGCACTCAGATGGGGCTTAGCACAATAGCAGCATCTGCATGAGATCCGTGAGATTAATAATATCAATAAAAATATCAGTATTTTGATATTGTTAGTGGAGCCGGCTGAGTCCCGCAGGGCAGGGTACCTGGGGAACAGGCACCAGCTCCCTTCTGGGAGGGGGATGAGCTGCCCAAGGCTCCGGTGGTGGGCTCCCTGTGTGCTGGCATGGAGGGACGTGCTAGAGGGATGCTCCAGGAGATTGAGGCTGTTGCTCGCTCACCATCTGTGTTGCCTGGGGGTGAGAGCACCAAGGGGGATGATGAGGTCGGGGTGTCTTGGTTCTGGCTCACAAGAGCCCCAGGCATGGGCTCTCCTCCGGCTCTGGGCATCCTGAAGGTTTTTTTCTTCCTGCAATCAGGGAGCACAGGGAAACGAGGATGAATGAAACACCCTTAGGGCAACATTTTCCCTTTCGCTAGTGTGGTGGTGAGTGCTTGGGGACAGCACGGGAGGGAGACTGAGGTGAGCAGCTCTGGAGGTGCTTGATTGCCTCCAACGCAATCAACAGGGCCATAAGGAAACAAGGCAGAAGGTAAAAAGGTGACGTGATGGAGATGTCCCTCAGCAAATGCTGGAGGATATCTGCAGGGGACCAGGAAACCCTTTGGTTATGGGAGGTTTCCCTTGAGCTGCCAAACTGGTCTGGACAAGGGCAGCTAGCACCATGACGGAGCCAGCTCCCCCTGCTATGGTGGCAGGCGAGCTGAGGACAGCCGGACACCCCATATCCTCTCGGCCCCTGCTAGACCGTCTCATGTCACTGAGCTGTGGCACTCTGCAACACCTCTCCCTCCTCAAAGTCTCACCAAAGCTTCCAAGAAGCTGCTCCAGGAAGGTCGCCATCGCTGCAGCCTTTCCTCCTCCTTGTGCCCCCACCGTCCTGGCTGCTCCCCTCTAGGCTTTCAGCACTTGCTCTGCACTTCTCGTCACTTCTTTCTGAGAGTGGTGACTCAAAATGGACCTGTGCTTTCAACCGCAGCCTCACCAACTCTCTAAGGCATTCTGTAAAAGTTACAGATGAAGTCCTGGGAACACCAACCCTGGGAGTGGGGGCTGCAGCAGCTCAGGGCACCCATGCCAGGACAGAGACTCGTGTGCTCCTAGGGTGACATTTCCTTTTGCACACTGGCCATTAGCCAGGAACTCCCCAAAGCCACCTCTGTGTCCCACCTACCCAGCAGCTGGCCAGGTGGCCCTGGGACCATTCCTAAGCATGGTTCCTTGTGCTTGCCCTCTCCCACCTCCAGAGTGGCTGTCACTCATAAGAGAAGGGGGTCAGGTTGGCTAGATGAAACATCACTTATATCTTCATTCCCTAGGTGCTTTCCAACAACTTTTTGATTGCTTGTCCCAATGTTCCCAGCAGTTAGAAACTGAACTAAGAGGGCTGCAGTTTGCCATTGCCTATATGCAGGTAAGACGTGTCTCTGACACGGGAGCTTACCGGGAAAAAAAATAAAACCAAAGCTAAATTATGAGGATTCAAGAAGAGTGGGGAAGCTGGACTGCAGGCAGGTCCACGGCTCCGAGGAGAGCACGTGTGCAGGCAGCCCCAGGAGGGGTGACCCACAGCTCCTCTCCCTCCAGGCAGGGCAAAGCAGCCATTCCTGCAGGGCTGCCAGGCTGCTTTCATTCCCAGCAGGAATGACCTGGCACAGGCAGCCAAGCCTCTTGTCTTGGTAAACGGAATTAATTGTTTGTGAGATAGCCAGACCACACTTACCACACCCCAGACCATAATTTGGTGTGGCACCTACCACACGAAGCCCGTGGAGGAAGTCACCAGAGGACCAGCTTTGCTGCAAACGTTGCTTTTGCCACCCCAAACCACCAGCCAGGACACGGGGATGCACCAGTGTCTTGGTTTCAGCTGGGATGGAGTTAATTTTCTTCCCAGCAGCTGGCACAGCACTGTGGTTTGGATTCAGGATGAGCAGAATGTTGGTAACCCCCTGAGGGTTCAGTTGGTGCTGAGCAGGGCTTACACCAGGCAAGGACTTTTCATCTTCCCCTGCTCTGCCAGGGCCACAGGGAGCTGGGAGGGGGCATGGCCAGGACAGCTGGCCCCAACTGGCCCCAGAGCTATTCCAGGCTGTAGGGCCTCATGCCCAGTATAGGAACTGCAGGAAGAAGAAGGAAGAGGGGGGAGACATTCAGAGCAATGGCGTTTGTCTGCCCAAGTCACTGTTACGTGATGGAGCCTGGCTGTCCTGGGGATGGCTGAGCACCCACCTGCCATGGGAAGCAGGGAATGAATTCCTTGGTTTGCTTTGCTTGTGTGCATGGCTTTTGCTCTCCCCATTACAGTGTCTTTATCACAGCCCAGGGGCTTTCTCACTTTTACTCTTCCGATTCTCTCCCCCACTCACCAGGGGGGGAGTAGGTGAGCGGCTGGGTGGTGCTGAGCTGCCAGACAGGGTTAAACCACAACAACCAGCTTTGGTAAGCCGGGTGGGATTAGTGTCCCCATTGCTGATTGGGAGCCCTAAACAAAAAAGTAAAAAAAGCAGCAAAGCACTGAAAGCACTGCATGGCATGAGGACTACACCAGCAATGGATGTGGTTGCAGTGGTCAGGGCAACGTGGACAGCTCTGGGGGCAGAGGAGGAACTATGGAGGCTTCTCCCCTCAAGGTACAAATATGCTGCTTGTAAAGCCCCGTTCAGGGGTGTCGGGATACCCAGCCCTGCGCTCGGTCTCTCCCCCGGCCCAGCTCTGCCCCCAGCAGCCCCCAGCACTGCTGATGCACCAGGGATGGCTGCAAGCAGCAGGGACCCCAGGCTGCAGAGGGGTTTAGGGGTCTTGCGCCACAAAATACGTTGTAAGTCTTTGGAGTGATCCAAGTGCCAGAGCCAGCACAGAGGAGGCTCTCGGGCAGCAGTGATTTGAAACGTGTTTCAGCCAATTTAGCAATAAAAATCTTCTACTTGCATGAATCCGGCCATTTCCTAAAAGACACACCTGGGTGAGGGCTGGCTGTGGAGTTACTGTTTTGGCTGTGAATGCTTTCAGCGTGTGGAAGTTATCAAAGAGACAAGAAAAGCCAAGGCATGGGCAGCCTTGGCCCCTGGCATGGCTGGAGACCTGCCTGTGGCCAGAAGCTTCCCGATGGTCACTGCGTCTCAGCTCCACCCCGAGGAAGGCTGTGGAAGCCAATGCAGCCAATGTGAGACAAATTCTGGGGTCACAAGAGTCAGCCACTATCCAGGATGTCACATAATTCCCAATCCTCACACCTGCGTGTTGTCTCTATGTCTTCCACAAACGATAAATCAAAATGATCCTTTCCAACCTTGGTGCCTTGCTCTTGGCTCTACAACGCTCTGCAAGGTTTCCTTCCATGCGTGTCTTGGCCATGGTCCCTGTGTCCTTGAGCAGCAAAGATGCAGCTGAAGGCAGGGGCTGGAGAAGGGGAGGCAGGTCACCAAGGGGTGAAGCTGCCTTCTGCTCTGTTTGGTAGTAAGCATCCATGGAGTGGATGGATCTACAGACAACATCTGGGATGGGCAGTGTGGGAGGGGACGGCCAGAGTGGCCAGAAGCAGCTGGAAGAGGGGAACTCTCCAGTGAAGAGCTTCTTTTTGAGCAACACTTGGTTTTGCTTAAGCTGTCTTCTGCTGGCACTTATGAAAATGAAAGGTTAAAAAATAAATCAGCCAGGCTTGCTGCCGGGACTACAAACCTGAGCAGAGCATCACAAAAGGCTGAAGAGTTTCAACCACGCAGAGCAGGTGACGGAGATGCTTTAGCAAAGGCTTTGTCCCACCCACAAACCTGAACCTGTGGGGGTCAAAGGGCTGAGAAAGCCCTGGGCATGAGCTGCCAGGAGTCCCAGGTGTCCAACCACACACCACAGGCCAGCTGAACGGGCTTGGCACCATTGCTGGAGCCTGGCTGGGAGGAGTACCCAGCGCTTTCAGTCCCTGCTCAGCACTAACATCTTCCTCTCTCCAGCCAGGAGTCCTGGGAGACGGCAGCACACCAAGCCCTATGCCCCCAGCACCACTGGGTGGGTCCATGGGGTGACCACCTTTGTGAGACAGAGGGTTCCCAAAGTACAAACCCCCACTCTGCGCAGAGCTTTGGGGCAACTGAGGACAAATCTGCCTTTCTCCGCATCCAGCCCCCTCACGGGGATGGGCTTACAGCAGATGATGTGCAGGTATTTAAGATGGCCATGCTCGACTTAAAACCCAATTAAAACTAGGCTGTTTCTCCCCAGTGGCTGGCTCGAGTCCCTGGCACACAACCGGAGCACATGGCCAGAAGGGACCTGGACTTAAACCTGCACCTCGCAAAGCCTCATCTGAAATGAGTGACAGCTGCCAATCATGATAACAGCAAAAGCCAGCCCCCACAGCTGAAATGGGACTGCAGCTGGCATCTGCCTCAAGAGGTATTTGGAGGCATCTTACCCAGCTTAGCAGGTATTTAGTCCCAGTATGAGAATTTGAGGTAGGCTGCCCGTCATCGTTCTCTGCTCCCCTGACCCTTCCATGCAGACCTGTAGGTGGCCAGCAGCTGGTCCCATTTAGGGCTTACAAGGCTTGGCTTTACTTTTGGGGAAGTTCCAGCTATCTCCGCAAGACAGTACTGCTCCAGAGATGGAGCCCACCTCCAGGTCCCAGGCTCAGCTGCCAAGCTGAGGCACCAACTGTGCCTCCCAGCCCAGTAGCTCCACAGCTCCCAGCACCATCTTGTCCGTGCTGGACAAACAGCAACCCCCAAGCCACATCCTTTGTTTGTTCTCCCACACCATCCTCCTCTCAGCCACCCCTGTGGATGGGTGGCTGCTCTTCTTCTGCCCCACATATGGTGGCTTCTGTTCCCATGAGACCTGGGTAAGGCAGGACACTTCTTGAACCATGCCCCCAGAGTCCTTCCAGCAAAGCAGCTCCCAGCTCCTGACCGGGAGCCAACCACTGCATTGGGATGCTAAAGCCACCACGGCGCTGAGGAGGCCACACGGTCCCCAGGCGCTGTCCGTGTCAAGATGCAGGTGGAGGTGGAGATCCGTGAGACCATCCATTCCCAGCTGTCTCCTTCAGGAGCCCTCATGTCCCCATGGTAGCTAAGGTCATTCTGGACCTTTGTCCTTCTTGTGCATGAAGCCCAGCCGAGCTGTCCCAGGCCAGGCTCTGCTCTGGAGATGCCATATGGACACAATGGCACCAGCTTCATCTCGCTCCAGCATAGCCATCCCCAATTTCAGTTGTCTCCCCAAGAGCTGTTCCTGTCCTGGCAGGAGCTGGGACACATGGAGCGGGGTGACAGCCAGGGCCGGTACTGTCCCTCTGTCAGGGTGACACTGGTTTGTCACCCAGGCTGGGCTGTGCGGAGGCTCCTTCCCCACTGGTCCCATGGGTTCAGAGGGGCGTGGGGCTGGAGCACCCACCGGGGTCCGCAGCACCAGCACAGGGAAGCTGCGCCACTCCCCTGGCCTGTCCGTGGGGCCAACTCCGAGCTGGGAGCAAGCTGGGGCACTGCCCTAACACATGCTTTTAGCTGCGGAGCTGCAGTTGGGTTTGGGAAAGGCCCAGATGGCAGTGGCACCCAGCTCACCCAGCACAGCAACAAAAATAAACCCAGAGGTAAGATTTTTATCTTTGCCAGAGCAAATTCCAGCATGTAAAAGAGTCTTGGCTCAAGACTTGAGGAACCTCCCTCCCCATGCCAGGGAGCACCAGGGACCCCATGGCTTGCACTGGGCAGGGGACGGGTGTCAGGGTCTGTCCTCTCAAGCGGGGTCAGCTGGCAGAGGGTGCAGCAGGATTTCACCCAGAGGGATGCTCCCAGAAGGAGTTTTGTGTGGCCACATCGCCCCAGCCACAAGCTGGTGTGCCAGACCCACACACTGCTGGGGTGTGAGGGCAAATGCCCCAGGAAGTTTTGTCACAGGAGTTGGTGCTGACCCTGGGCACCCTGGGTGACTCCTTTGCAGGAGGAGCAAGTCCCGGGAAAGGATATGGCTGGCCCTGCCTGCCAGGCAATCTCCACCACCCCCAGCCACACAGGCAGCACCCCGCCACAGTTGGGCCCCAAACACATGGGGGAGCTCGCCTTACCTTGGGAGAGCAGAGCTGGGAGCTGCCAGTTCTTCTGGGTCTTCCTCAAGGCAGCTGCAAAATGCTGGAAAAGCCACTTGCAAACAAGCTCGGTGGCACGTAGGTGGATGTGGCATCACCCCCCCTGTGTCGAGCACCACGCCCCGGTGACATGGCTGTTTGCTAGGTCAGGGTGACGGTCCTGGGCAAGCCCCATTGGGGCTCAGCAGCAGCAAGCGGCCCTGTTCCTCTGTACAGCATTGCAGTGAGGCCGAAGGATGCACTCATTTGTTTGATCTTTTTTTTTTCTTTTTTGGTTTGCCCCTTCTTTGGTTTAATTAGCCGGGTGGTTGGGGAGCTGCAGGAGAGTCCAAAGGCACCGATCATTCCCCAGGGCAACTCAGTGGGTGTCCTCGCCTGACTCAGAGGCTTTGCTGCTCTTCCTGCTCCTCTCCGCCTTCACCGACCGAGTCCCCCACCCTCTGCAGCTCTGGTTCTTCATGCCCGTCAGCAGACACTGGCTGTCCCCACACACCGCCCCAGCCTTGCCCCCCTGCCCTCACCCCAGCCCTCACCCTCCCTGGACCCACGCCAGTGACCCTGTGGCTGCCGGTGACACAGTATCTGCGGCTGCAGGTGATGCAACATCTGTGGACTATGCACTCAGAGCAACCGGGCGTGTTGTGGGCACAACCATGGCATGGGGACACTGAGAGAGCGGCTGAAATCATGCTGGTGTGAGGTGGAAGTGGACGAGGAGCGGCCAGCTGCCCTCCTCCCAGGCGACGTGTCCTTGGTTTGCTATAGCGTGGCCCATGTGAGCAAATGGCTGGCTCCAAGTGGACAGACCAGAGGAGCACCTGGGGACATTACATCTGCACCTCGGTGACACCGAGCCCTGGAAAACCACATCACAAGGTGAAGCAGGAGCGGAGGAGCTCCTGTAAGGCAGATGCCAGTGCTCGGGCCCAGTGCCACCTAAGGGTGTGCAAGGACCCAACAATATGAGTGCTCCTGTCCTGTGCTTCCAGCACTGGCCTCTGGCACCAGCCAAGGACGGGCCAGCCAGAGTCACTGGGGACATCGAGCCAGGGCTGGAGCCAGGTGCCACCCGAACAGAGGCTGGTGGAGAGCTAAGGCTAAGCCCCAGTATGGCCCAGTCTGGGCTAAATCTGTGCCAGCTTATGGATCCTGCTGGACAAGGCCACTGGTTCTCTTACCACCGTTCTGTGACAGTCAGGACAAGCCAGCAGCAGCACAAAGGGACAACTGTCACCTACAGGAAACTTACTTGCAGTTCTCATTCACTTTCTAGAGAGAAAAGGAGCAGCCGCTTGTTTCATCATCATCAGGGCATCTCATGGGAGAGATCAGACACACGAACACCTTCCTGGTGCTCCCCAGGCCTCTGCTAAGCGACTCTGAACTGCAGAGCCGGTTATACAGCAGTTATGGCTATGTGTGGGCTGACAAGGACCTTATGAAGCTCAACATGGACAAGTGTAAGGTCTTGCACCTGGAAAAACACAATCTAGGAGTGCAGCACACACTGGGATCCACCTGGCTAAGGAGCAGCTCTGTGGGAAGGGCCCTGGAGGTCCTGTTGGCCAACAAGCTCAGCTGGTTGCACAGCAGTTATGGATATGTGTAACAATGGTTAAACAGCAGTTCTCCACCTCAGGATCCTACCTGCATGAAACAGAGCAGCAGAGGAGAGGGGGTGGTATCAGGAGATGGGTAGATGGGGCAAAGACAGGGATGGGCCAGGGAGCAGCTGAGGTTGGAGGCGAAGCCCCGGCTACCAGATGTTTTGTCAGAGTCAATGTCATCAATAGAGTACAAAGGTCTGTAAAGCCTGGTGTCAGGAGACCGGTCCTCTGGGCCTGGGCTCCAAAGCAACACTCGACACCTCGCAGAGAGGTGGGGGGTGGATCCACTGCTCGCAGCACCCTCACGGTGGGAGCTGAACACAAGAGACACTGAGGTGGCTTTGGCACTGGGAGTTCCTTGTGACATTGGCATTGAACATGCTGATCCACGCCTCATCAAGGAATACTGAATGACTCGCACTTTCTGGGGGTCTGAGGGCAGTGCTTCACACCAGAGCTGGGCTTCAGTGAGACGCCCCCCCCCGAACCAGCATCAGCCATGCATACTCTTGCCCTGTGCCTCGCCCTCCCCCTCTCTTGATATTATGGGAATGGATGTGAAATACAAAGTAAAAAAACATGTTTCTGTTCAAAACCCCACACATTAGTTCTCTCTGGCTCAGCGCACGGCTCCATAAAACCCTGCCAGCACACTGAAGGCATGAAGTCCTCAGGAAAGTGAGAGGACAGATGGAAATAAATTAGCTTTGCTGGGGAAGCCAGTGCATGGTTTCAAGCATGGCCTTGGCCAGGGCAGGGCAGGGGAGGCAGCAGCTGCGGCGCTTGGCAGCAGGGTGGGGTGTACAAGCATATCTACAGCAACCAACTGACCTCCTGGTAATCCCCCTCCTCCAGGTAGCAGTTTTAAGTACAAATGCTTTCTAGGGAAAAAGAATTTTATAAATAAAACTAATCCTTCCATGCATCTTTAATTTGAAATAAAGTAGCTGGCATCTCAAACGGTGCTTGCGCGGCAGGATACTTTGAGACTAACGCCAAGAGCTGAGTGAACTGAAATAAGGATGCGGCACAGAAGGATCTTTCGAAGAAGCAGGATGCTATACAACACTGCAGTGTGCTTAATTACAGACCCTTGCTCTCATAGTGCCGGCCCTGTGCGACTTGCCACCTACCACTCTGTACAGAAATAAAGATGGGGAAAGGCCCGATGAGCCTTGCTGCGAGTCCAGGGCTCCCCGGTGAGCCAGGCACGTCCCCAGCTGGGGCGAGAGCAGCAATCCGGAGCCTGCTCCCTCGCTGTCAGTTCACCCGGCAGGCTCGGATCATGAGCAGCTGGAGAAGGATGAAGACAGGCGACATGATGAGGCCATACCAGAGCTCCCGGGTGTGCTCCACCAGCTTCTGGCACAGCAGCATCTCGAAGACGAACTTGAGGCTGAGGATGGTGAGGATCCAGAAGAGCCGCAGGACAGCCAGGCGTTTCTCACCGTCCTGGAAGAGCCGCACCGAGACAATGGTGGTGAAGTAGGTGCTGAGGCCGTCGGCGGCGAAGAAGGGGACGAAGACTACCCACCAGGAGAGGGCCGAGGCCTCGCCGTCCACCTTCAGGACGAGGAGCACCGAGAAGGCCAACAGGGCCAGGCCGTGCAGGAAGATCTCGAAGGTGGCGAAGCCCAACCACTGCACCAGCTCCCGCAGGGAGAACAGCATCGTCCCGACGGCCGCGGGGACATCGAGCGGCGGGGGGGGGACGGGGACGATACCCCCGGCCCCGGCGCCTCAGCCGCGCCCCGCTAGGCCTCGCCAGGCGGCGCACAATGATGACACTCGGCGGGAGGCGTCGCCGGCTGGTGACGTGTACGGAAGCGACGGGGTGGGGAAGGTGAGGGCGAGGTGGGTCCTGCGGTGGGCGGGAGGCGGGGGCCGGGGGCTCGGGGCCGGAGCTAAGCCCCGGCCCCGAGCCCCCGCTCCCTTACAAAGGGCGGGTGCATCCGGAGCCGCCGTGGGCTGTGAGGGAAGCGAGGCCTCGCACAGTGGACCCACTCTCCTGATGCCGTGTCTCAGAGGGCTCCCACTGTGGGAACACCCCCCTCCCCCAACTCCCTCTTTCCTCAGGGCAAGGGGGGAAACTCCCTCATGCTGCAACCCCCTCTCCACAGGAATTGGTCAGTAATGTTCCCTCCTTAGGGTTTTTGGGTTTGGTTTTTTTTTTAGTTATTCTGGATTTTTTTGGTTTTAGCATCCGCCTGGGTTGGATTCCCTGCAGTAAAACCCAGGGCCCTTGCTGCTTGAGAGAGCATAGCAGAGGGCAGTGTATGTCTGGGGACGCTTTTCTCCACCACTGAGCCTCCAGGGTCTTCCCCAGGACCCCTCGGGTGGGGATTCGCTGGGCCAACAGGTCTGTTAAAACTAGAAATGGGGAACAGCCGATCCCTCAGTGACCACTGAGCCTGCGATGAGGACAGTTAAAATGAGCCTGAACATGGATTTTAGACTCCTAACCCAGTCCTTTCCCTTTGCTCCTTTGACAAGGAGTGCAGCGGAGTCGCTGCTGCTCCCGTGGCCGGGGATGCTGTGGCGAAGGGGGTGTCAATCCGTCAGCGCTGCCCCAGAATGGGAAGAGAGCCTGGGAGCCTTGAATCCCTCTGTTGTCTTCAAACTACTTGACCATCCCTGTGCCTGCTGTTTGCAGGGTCAACCCTGCAAAATGTCATCTGAACCCACAGCCACCGGCACTCCTTTGAAGCCTGGGTGGGTGTTGATGTGATGGCCAGCCCAGAACAGGTCCAGCTCTGCCTCCCCTCATCTCCCTTCACCTCCTGGTGATTTCTCTGGTTTTGTCTCCTGCAGATGGTGGAACGGAAACTCCTTGTTCTTTTTGGCAGCCAAACCGGGACGGCTCAAGACACAGCTGAGAGAATTGGCAGAGAAGCCAAGCGACGGCGCTTCCAGTGCAGAGTGGAGGCACTGGACAGCTATGACGTGGTGAGTAGTGTCACAGGGGGGTGCTCCAGGCATGTCTGGTCTTGCTTAAACTCCACCAACCCATTTCTGGCACTCGAGCATCCTCCACCCTTGCTGTGACCTGCTGTATTTCACCAGACCCTGGCTCCATGCCCTTCCTGAGTGCAGCTTGTGCTTAACTCAGCTGAAAACTTGTGAAAACTGAGCAATGACTCTTGGGATAGACTTTGTGATAGATGACAGATGCTCAGCTATACCCTGCAAGGCGAGGAGCACCAAGGAGCCGATGCTGCAGGCAATGTGTGGGCAGCAGATCCTGCTGCAGTGCCTGTAGAGGAGGTTGTGGTCTGTCCGTGGACTCGATGTAATGTTAGCAGCCATGTCGGGACAGCCAGGACACGTGTTTAGGCTGCTGACCTCAATGTGCCTTTCTGCATTTGTGCCCACAGGCCAACCTCATCAATGAGCTGTTGGTGGTATTTGTGTGTGCAACCACTGGCCAGGGTGACCCACCTGACAACATGAAGGTAGGATGTGCTCCTGTCCACGTTGCTTTTATATTCCTGGTCCAGTGACTGAATCTCTCTCTTGAAGCAACTTGAGCAATGGTTGGTTTTGGAGTGGGGAGCTTTGGAGCAGCACCAGGCACATCTTTGTGCTACTGATGGGACACGGGCAGGGAGCCAGTGAGGTTTCAGCAGCTGAACAGCTGAGAGGGGCCCTGCCATCGCAAGATCCGTGGGTTTGTGGAGGGCTCACAGAGCATCATCCTCCTGGTGGGTAGCAGCAGTGGCTGCTTTCAGGGGTCACATCTGCAGAAGACTGTGCTTCCCACTCTGTTGGGACTCAGTGGAGGGCAGGAGGGACCCCATGGGTGGGTGAGCAGGGAGCTAGGGACAGGTCGTCAGCAAAGGCTTCCTGGGCAGCAGTGTGATTCCCTAGCTGTGTCCTTTGTAGATGTTCTGGCGGTTTCTGTTCCGGAAGAACCTGCCACCTGGTTCCCTCTGCCAGCTGGACTACGCCGTGCTGGGCCTTGGCGACTCCTCCTATCCCAAGTAAGCAGCTCTGTGGCTCCTTGCCTGCCTGTGACAGCTGCTCCTCACAGCTCTGGCTGCAGGAGAGACCAGAGTGGATGGAGAACTGAGGGGGTAAGGGGAGAGAGAGACTGACTCTAGAGCAGCAACTCAGATGAAACGTAATTCCCACCAGCCTTAAAAGTCCTTTCCCTACTAGCCCATGTCCCTCCTAACCCCCAGGAACTGGGCTTCTGACCATTTCTTTCCTCCCGGCCTCCTCAAGCAGCTGCTTTGCTGCAGTGTGTCAAATAGCATTTTTCAGTCAGTTCTCTCTCTGAATTGCAGGAACGCTTGTGCCACCATAATTTTAGTGGACAAGCCAACAGGAGACATAAACCAGAGAGTTTTAGGTGGCAGCCAGCCCCATTGGTCCCAGTTGTCTCCCAAAAGATTGTTCCCACGTGCCTGAAAGAGCTATAGTGGGACGGGTGGGAGCGTGCCTGAGCTCTGTGGGGCAGTGAGGGGCTAGAGGAAGGGAAGTGTTTCTCTGCCTGGGGCTGAAGCTGCCCTGAAGGGAAACTGGACCTCCCCAAGTCCCTTTTGGGAAGCTGGGCACAGCCTGTGTGGCCCAGCAAGTGACAGACAGCTGCTTCTCCAAGCTCCTGCAGGTTGGAGGCATGGGCTGGGCAGGGCATGGGGACAGATCGTGTGTGCTGGCTCTGGCTGGACCTGCCTGTGTGGCTGCTCTGGCATCGCCCTGGCAGCGTGTGCTGGCTCATGTAGCCAGTGCCTGCTGTCCTGCTGGAGGAGCCCTGCCCTCTGCAGCTGTGGTTATTCTCTGCTCAGGTTTAATTTTGTTGCGAAGAAACTGCACAAGCGGGTGCTACAGCTTGGGGGCAACCCTCTGTTGCCGGTGGCACTGGGAGACGACCAGCATGACTTGGGGTAAGAGCCCAGTGGAGGGGTGGCAGGGGGGTGCCCTGGGGTGGGGCAGTTTTGTTCTCGGGCTGACAGCAGGGCTGAGTATGCTTTACCCCAGCCTTGGGGACAGCAGTGTGCTGCTCCCACCTGGGGTCTGTTCCTGTTCCCCAGACGTGGCCATCAGCCTCCTGCTGCTCTCTGTGAACGTGCTGGTCTCTGCTCGTAACTCTCCTGTGCCAGCACCTGGGTCACTTGCTTCTCCAGGGTGTCCCATGACCCCTAGCATGTGCCAAGGTCTCCTGGCTTTGCTCCAGTCCTGTTCAGACCAGGGGACGGCTTTGTCACACAGCAGGCATTACAGCAGCCTGAGCTGTGCTGCCGTTCTCCTCACACGGCACAGAGGCTGTGTGTGGCTCTGGGAGTTGGTGACTGCCACCAGTTGTGCTCAGGGGGTTTGGTGGTGGTGGGGTTGGATGTTAGTCATTGAGCCCCAGAAAGCAAGTGAGTGGTTAGAGTGGCTGAGACGTGTTTTCTATAACTGAAGCTGGAAGGGCACGGCATGGAGTGACTGTCTGTGCAGCCAAAGGGGAGCGGAGGTGGTTTCCCAGGGGTGGCCCAGCATTGTCCAGGTGCCAGGGTAGCAGCTCTTGAGCCTAGAGGGATGATGCTGCTCTGCTGCAGCCTGAATTTCTTCTTTGCAGGCCAGATGCAGTGGTTGATCCATGGCTCCTGGCCTTATGGGACAAGATCCTCACCTTATATCCTCTCAGTCCTGGCCTTGAGATCATCAGTCCGGACGTACGGTGAGTGCAGAGGGTAGACAGGTTCTGCTGGAGCTGGCTGGTGCTTCCTTGGCTGTTCTCTGGGGTGGGCATGTGCCCTGCTTTCACCAGGAAGCCTCTCCACACAGCTTCTGCTGTCACAAATATCCCTTGGACTTTGGCCACGGGTGACCCGTCTCTCTCTGGATGGGGTGTCCCCTTGTCCCCTGTGTGTGTGTGTCAGCTGCCCCGGCAGGGTTCTGCCCATCTTGCTGTTCTGATGTGCTTCTGTCCTTGGCAGACCAGCTGAGCGTGTGTGCCCAGCCAGCTTCCCTCTGCCTGCTCTGGAGCCTTTGGGATCTCCTTCTCCTGGCAGTCTGCACTGTGTTCTCTTACCACAGGCCAGCTCCAGGGTACAGGGATGATGGGTGGTAGATTCCAGTCTCTCCCTGCCTCCAGCCTCTAATGCACTGCATTGCTTTCCTCCCACAGCCTGCCCCCAAAATACACCCTGCACTACCTGGCTGAGGACTCCCCACACCCCGATGGTGGCCTGCTCCAGCCGACAGCACCCAGGGCTGTTCCCTCTGAGCTGCATCCCTTCACTGCCCGGGTGGTGTCCAATCAGCGGGTCACAGCAGAATCCCATTTCCAGGATGTTCGGCTTATCGAGTTCGATGTCACGGGCTTAGGAATCACGTGAGTATTTTCCTGACTCCCCCAAGCTTTGCTGTGTGAGATTGGGTGTCCTGTAGCCTGCCTTCCTCCTCCACTCTTCTTCAGTAATAACTGAGGCCGCGGCCCTGTGGATGTCCCTCCTGTGCTGTCCCCCTCCATGACAAAGTCAGGGGCGTATGGCAGTGTGGCTCCTGCCCGTGGACCAGCTCTCTTTACCTCGTCAGGTTAGAGAGCACAGCATTAGTGATGCTGGAAATTTGGCTTAGTTGTGGCCTGCTGGTGCGGGTGCTGGTCAGCCTGGCGGTGCTATGCCCGCAGGCCTGCCTCGTGGCTGCCCTCAGCAGGTCCTGCTGTATCCACAGGTTCAGTGCGGGGGATGTGGTGATGATCCAGCCCCGGAACTGCCCCGAAGATGTGCAGCAGTTCTGCCAGCTCCTGCGCCTGGATCCAGACAGACGCTTTGTGCTGAAGCCCACGGAGTCTGGTAGGTCCTGCCCACTCCTTTCCCAACCTCCTGAGCTCTGGCTCAACCTGGAGCTCTGCTTTTCCTTTGCTTTAGGCACAGTAAATAGGGAGTTGGGAGAAGCTGATGGGTACAGGACCTCTGTCTGTCTCACAGCATGGGGGCTGGCCTTCCCTCCCCACGCTCTGTGCGTGAGGATCCCACATTAGGGCCAGTGTGACTCGTGGGAGGGACCCAGCAACGTCCAGGCTGCACCGATATCTTGTGTCTTTGCAGCCCCCAGCCCAGCGCGTGGAGGATCCTGCAGCCTCCCCAGCCCAAGACCCCAGTCGGGTTGCTCATACTGCTGCCCCATCCTGGGGAGCACCAGAGCTGTGAGGGCAGCAGGCAGGTGGTGCTTGGGTGTCCTGCCCCGGTGCTGGCACTGAGCTCTCCCCCCTGCCTTACTGTGCAGGCACATCCCTCCCTGCCCTGTTGCCGCAGCCCTGCACCATCCGGCACCTGGTCACCCACTACCTGGACATCTCTTGCGTGCCACGGCGCTCCTTCTTCGAGCTCTTGTCCTATTTCTCTACGAACGAGCTGGAGCGGGAGAAGCTGCAGGAGTTCAGCTCTGCACAGGGCCAGGAAGAGCTGTACAGCTACTGCAACCGGCCCCGCAGGACCACCCTCGAGGTAGGCCTGGGGGAGCATGGCAAACCCGCTCCGTGAGGGCTGTGCCATGGCATAAAGCACCCAGGCAGATGATCAGCCATAATTTCTTGGCTGGGGAATTTAATCTATTTCACCCCCTTTCTGAAACATCCTTAGATTTCCACTGGTGGTTAAGACCTGCTCCAAATCCTTCTGGGCTCCGTGGTGGGCCCTGTGCTGCAGCCTGGGGGTGAGGGGAGGGCCATGAGGCAGGGTGGTTGGTGCTCAGAGGCGTCCAGCATGGTGCCTTTGGTCGAGGGCAGTGTGGCACAGCAGCATGGGATAGCCTCTGACGCCCTGAGAAGCAGGCAGGCTGCCTTCTGGGATGTACCAGGTCTCACCCCGCTTTGGCTTTGTAGGCCCTCTGGGATTTCCCTCACACGACATGTGCCATTCCACCCGAATACCTACTGGACCTCATCCCTCGCATCAGACCTCGCGCCTTCTCCATCGCCTCCTCTGTGCTGGTAAGAGCTCAGCCCTTTTCAGCCTCTTGTCAGGATCTGAGCTGAAGGTCTGACAGGGCCAGGGCTGACTGTTGGTGCCATGCACACTGTGGATATTTGGGCTGTATTCCCAGACTCTCTGAGCACCCACATCCCACCCAAACCCCTGCTCCACTGTGAGCCTGCGTCAGCCTGACGTGCTGGATGTAAGCTCCAGGGCTGTGCCAGCCTCGGATTAGGGTGCTTGCCCTCCTGTAGCCCTGCAAGTGCCAGGGCTGGCCCACTGCACTGCAGAGGTCTGGTGTCCTTGTCACCAGGAGCAGTGGGAGGTGGTGCCATGGAGGCTGGGAGCTTCCCTGCGTGGTGTGGCTGTGGGAAGGGGGAGTGCTGCTTCCTGCTGCTGCCGGGAGGTGGCAGTGGGACCTGGCCCTCATGGCTTGGCAGATGTCAGCCCAAGCACGGGTAGCATTTGCCCTCCGTGGGGGCCTCTTGGGTTGGACAGTCTCTGTCGCCATTGCCAGCTGTACAGAGCATTCCCGCAGCAGTGCTTCTCTAGGAAACCCCCCTTTCGCAGTGGAAAGGTTTTGGGGTCAAGGCTGTGCTCCATTCTCAGTCTGAGCGGCTGTTTTGGGCTAGGGCAAGTGTTGTAGATGCCCTGGCAGGAGCTGGGCACAGGTCCCTGGGGGAGGCACTGAGCTCTTCCTGAAGAGCTGTGCTGGGTGTCTTCTCGTTTCTCATGGCTCCTGTCTGGACACAGGCTCACCCTGACCGGATCCAGATCCTCATGGCAGTAGTGCTGTACAAGACACGGCTCAGCAAACCCCGCCGTGGTCTCTGCTCTACCTGGTTGGCTTCTCTCAACCCAGAGCAAGGTAATGTTGCTTGGATTCTGTAAGGACCCTGTGTGTTTGCACATAGCGCTGATCCCATGGGACCGTGGTGGAGCTGTGTGCATGGGGCCACATGCTGGACCCTGGCTGGAGCACCTCCACCACGGGGAGCTGGAGCACACTGGATGGGCTGAACTCACAGTAATGGTCCTTCCTCACTGCTCCCATCCTCTTCAGAACAGGGCATGCTCCTCCAGCTTACCCTGAGCTCCTGGTTTTCTCCCAGCTGCTCGACCCTCCTGCTCCCAGCACCAGTGTGCCCTGCTGTCCCACTGTGGGCTGCTCCTGGTGTCCTGGAGCTGGTGGTGCTCTGACTGCTGGACACCTCAAGCCCCATAACACCAGCGCTGGGAAGAACGGTTCTTCTTTTGAGCACATCCATCCTTCGTGTGCTGCTCATCTGCTCTAACCACAGAACCCCTCGAGCTGGGTCCCCAAGCAAATGTGACAAGCTCACGGGGTCTCCCTGCTGCAGGATGGTAGAGAATTGCTCTGTATGACTCCAGGGCAAGACTTGGTCTTCTCTGAGTGCCTAGATGGGGATCTTCACCCCTCCTCTGGCTCCCAGAGGAGGTAAGTTTGGCCCTCCCTTACTCAAGGGCCAGGTTGAGATCTCTGCTCGCCTCCACCTCTGTCTTCCCTGGCACCAGCTGTGTGAGGAGAAGGTTGTCCCACAGCCTGAGTGCTGTGGGGCTCTTGCCTTGCTCTGGGGTTCACTCAGGTGCTTGCAGAGGCAGTGCTGAGAGAGCTGAAGCACTTTTCATACACACATAGTGTGCCTATGGCACCAGCGGTGCCTTGGTGCTGGGGTGGTGGTAAGCCACGTGCTGTCCATATCTTTGGAGCATGCTGGAACAGCTGGATGTCCGGCTCACCCTCCACAGGGTGTCACAGGTGCAGTCATAGTGGGGTGATGCTTGTTGGTCTGGTTTTTTTGCAGGTGATGTCCAGGTGCCTCTTTGGGTGAAGAAAGGAGGAATGAAGTTCCCAGCTGACCCTGACACCCCTGTGATCATGATTGGCCCTGGCACAGGGGTGGCACCTTTCCGAGCAGCGATACAGGAGCGGGTGGCACAAGGACGTAGAGGTGAGCGATGGTCCTTGCTGTAGGCAGGTCTGTGTTCAGCATACGGGAAGGAGGGTTTGGACAGGCCCAGGCTTTGCTGTGTTTGAGTGGGAGCAAGCTGGGCTCTGGGGCAGGCAAGGCCCAGAGCCTGGTGTGTGCAGCCTGTGTGGTTATTCACAGGCTGTGCTGCAAGGCTGCTCCTTGGGCCAGGGCAGGGCTCTGCAGAGGCTCACTCTTGGCGTTCTGTGAGTGGAGATGGGCTGTTGAACTCACCTCTGCTGCCCAGGGTGTCGTGCCTCTGCCCTTGTCCCATCCTCATTCCGCTGGCTCAGCTGTGGGTCTCAGCAGGAAGCTGAGGCTGATGGAGGGGAACAGGCAGCCCTGGAGGGCTCTTCTTGCCCTACCTGCCCCCCGCCTCCTGCTTTCCCAGCACACAGGGGCCTCTGGTTGCCACAAGCCACCTGGCTTAATGGTCACATAGTTCCTGAGTCCTCCTGGCTCTTCCAGGCCAGGGCTATCAGCCAGGCCTGTCAAAGAGGTGAGAGCCTTGGGGCTCTGCTGCAGATCCCATGGGCACCAATGGTCCCCGGCATTCTAAAGGGCCTCTGGTCCACCCAGTACGGCCCTTTGGTCTGCTCTCTGCAGGGAACTGCTTGTTCTTCGGCTGCCGCCAGAAATCCAAGGACTTCTACTGCCAGGTGGAGTGGGAAGAGCTGGTGGCAAAGGGCTTCCTGACACTCTTCACTGCCTTCTCCAGGGACCAGGTGAGTTCCCAGAAGAAGAGGGTTGGTACAGAAGCATCTCGGGCAGGACTGATGGGAGTGTGCCAGTGATTCTGGCCCCTGTACTTGTTGATGTGGCCAGTGAAGAGCCTGGCAGGGTGACACAGTGGTCACCTCGCTCTGCTGCACCATTTGGGTGCTGGCTGGGATCCCCATCAGCAGTGCAGGGCTGCTGCACAGCCGGGATATGTCTGGCTGAGTTGAGCTAGAAAGGTTGCTGGGATGGGGCCAACGAGTGCCAGAGCAGATAAGGCATTAGCCAGCTTTGTTTGGCTGGACCACGTGAGTGATAAAAGGCTCCCAAGCTTCTTGGCGGGGGGGGGGAAGTGTCACCAGGCAATAACCTTCCTTGGTTGAGTGCCACCCTCCCCACCATGTCCCTCTGATTGCTGGCTGAGGAGCTTGGCCTCCTGCTTCAGCTTGTGGTCCCTCCATGCCAGTTCTTCCCGAGCCTCAGCTACGCAGAAAGCTCCCTGGAGGTACAAGCACCCCCGTAGCTCAGCCCCTCACTTTGCTCCCGTATTTCCCTGGCAGTGTCTTTGGTGGGCAGCTCTCAGCCCTGCTCTGGGCTGCAGGGCTTTTTACGCTGCTGGAGAGGCTCCATGAGCTGGGACTATTTCACTGCCTTTCCCTGTCCCTTGATGTCACTGGAAGCTCAGCCTGCCTTTGAAATAGGGAGATGTGATAAAAAGGGTCAGTGAGAATGAGTATTTCTAGATAGCTCAGCTGCACCAGTCCTTTTCTCCTGGCTGTGTGCATGCATTGACGTGAAGCCAGTATCTTTTATCCAGTCACTTGTAAGGCATGAGCTGAATGCCTCTGTGAAGGCTTTCCAAGTCTTTGATGCACAGGAGCAACACTGCAGAGGTTTATTGGATGACCAGTCTGCCTTTTTTCTGATGGCTCACACAGTGAAGGGGGGACCTGCTGCTCCCCAAATCTGGAGAGCAGTCCCAGAGCCTCCTCCTGCCCTTGCAGACTCTGGAGGGACAGGACTCACGTTGGAGTCCTTCTGCCTCCCAGCCTCCCTTCTCTGCCTGCTCTGTGGGGCAAAGCAGTTTTCCATGGGGGCCTTCTGCCACCGAGTCCTGCAGTGCTGTACAGGGAGGCAAGTGGGGGCGCAGCCAGGTAGGATGTGCCACATTGGGCCATTGTACCTGTGGCTCTAGGAGATACCACAGCCATTAACTTGTCAAAAGGTTTGTTTTCAAAGAGCTGGCAGGAGCTAGGATGCTCCATAGCTGAGCATGATTTCCCTCTCCTCTCTGTAAGGTCCCCTTTGCGGTGACCTTCTGCCACACCACGTCTGCCCCGTGGTACAGACTGATTGATCCCAGTCTAATGCGGCTGTTGCTAATTCTCAGCAGGATGCTCTGGGGTTTAGCCGAGACATCGTGACCCGAGTTTGTCACTGGGGTGCTCTGGTTTCTAGGTAGCTGCAGGTCCTTAAACGCCCCTCTCGGAGCCCCAGCCTCAGCAGCAGAGCCTCTGTCAGCACTTAACTGATTAATGTTAATGATGCTGAAGCTGAGCTACCGACTGGCTGTGTTGGTGCTTGCAATGGGCTTGCTTACCTCCTGCATCGCTGGCGGACAGGTTGGAGCAGTGGGGCCGTACCCCGGGGTGATGTGATTCTCCAGTTCAGTGCTACCAGTGGGGCTGCGTGGGACCTGCTGACCGTGCTGTGACCAGCTCTTGTGACAGCCGGGACTGGTTGTTCCTACACGCACCTCCAGACTGCAGCATGCAGAAACACAGCAAGAGCCTTGCTGCCTTTGGCTGGAGGGGGAGGGAGGAGGACAAGGGGAGGAGGCTGCACCCACGGCTCAGCTCACCGCTGTGCAGAGCTCATCATGGTGGGACATGGACCAGAGAGCCTGGCCTCCATCACAGTGTCACCTTTGTCATGGAGGAGCTGTCTGTGCCGGCAGTGAATTCAGGCACGTTGGCAATGGTGTTCCTTTTGGGCAGAAGCCAGAGCCACAGGCAGTTGCTTGGATGTGTGAAGTCTTGTGGATTAACCCTTTGGGAATTCTCCAAAAGCCAGTAGTATCCGGCCTCTAAGCACAGTGGGGGGTCACGGAGTGGCACCAAGGCTGTCTCTCCAAGTTTCCTGCCCTTCCGAGCTGTTTCAGGCCTCCTGCAGGTGACAGGGCTGGGACTGGCAGCCAGGGGTGCGGGGAGGGGTCTCTGCCCTGAAGCAGCCCTGGGACAGGGGGGGCCATGGAGCCTCCTCTGCTCATGCTGGGAGAGGAGAGGGCAGGAAGGGAGCCCTCATGGGGACTCCCCAGCTCATGACCCTGCTGTTCACCAGAGCTGGAGCAGCCAGGGTGCAGCCAAAGGATTTGGGGGGGCTACTTGGGGTGTATTCCCCACAGAAGCTACTTCTGCTGCACCCATCTCCTATGAACCCATCCCAGTGCACTGACGTGTGGTGTGGGGATTCCCTTTTCCGTGTGAGAGTTGATCTAACTGCTTCTCTCAGTGCCCCATGCACTGGGGAGGCTGTGCTGCTCCAAGCTCTTGCAAACAGCGCCCGAGAACAGTCCCAAGGGGCTGGGCAGGCGTGCTGGGGCTGGGGCTGGGCCTGGGGCTGCTGCTGCTGCCAGGGCTGGCAGGCTCAGCACCATGTTTCCCTGCAGGAGGAGAAGGTTTATGTTCAGCACCGCATCCAGGAAAACCGAAGGCTGGTGTGGGAGCTGCTGAGCAGCGGGAGTGCTCATGTCTACCTGGCTGGGTGAGTGAGAGGTTTCCGTGCAGGGACTGGGAGAGCGGGGCTGCACGTCACTGCTTCTCCACCTCCTTTGGCTCAGCCTCCAGAGCGAGCACACCCTGCACGACAGCAGGTCTCTGGGAACTGCAGTGACCAGGGCAGAGGGACCAGCTTGTTCCTCCTCTCTGTCTGTCCTGCTCTGCAAGTCCTGGGCTGAGATGGCCGTTTCTCACCTACCCTGTGCTCTGGTTAGGAGGGGCAGAGCTGGCACCATGGTAAAGCTGCTCCAGCTGATCCCTTGTGCCTGTCCCTCCAACTGTCAGCACCCATGACCAGCATCACATACCAGCGGGCTGCCTGGCCTCTGACCCATGGCAAATCCATACAAGGGAGAGCCCTGGCCTCTCTTCACACCCCTCTCCTCCAGCGGGGCTTAGTGAGACTGGAGAAAAAGGCTTGTGCAATTCCTGTGGCTGCTCAGGTGGGCAGGAGGCTTTTCAAGCACAATATACCAGAGCTCCACTGGTGCTGGGGCTTGTGACGAACAGCTTTCGGGACCCTCGGTACATCCTGGCTGGCTCTTTGTACCCAGTAATGCCTTCCTGGGGCAGGGATGAGCCGCAATGCGCTGCAGCCTGCCTTCTTTGACAGCCCGGTAGTTCACCAGGTGTTTACCTTGGGCTGACTGGAAATCTCAAACAGTTGGCCAGAAAATTGGGTCTGGTCTTTGGAGGCAGAGTATCTGCAGGTCCGTTCCTGTCTCTGTGGCTGTTTTCCTGGGCAAAGCCCTTAACCTGCCTGCCCTTGTCGCTGCCTGCATGGCAGGGAGGAGGCCACGCACCTGCTGCCTGGAGCAAGGGTTGTGAAATGCTTTTGGCTCCTTGAGCTGGCATGAGGCTGGCGATGGTGTTTGTCGTGCACCCCATGACCTGGAAAGCGCTGTGCAAACCTGTGCCTTGCTGTCGACATGAGCAGCAATTGCAGGAGGCTCTTTCCTGCCTGTCCCGCACAAGAGCAAGAACTTCCCTGGTACCTCACAGAGTGAGACTGGCCTTGCTGCATTCCTGGGAGAAGGAGATTTTTGTTTACTGCCCAGGAAGCGGAGGCCAGGCCACCCACTGCCCTATTGTTCACTGCTGCACCAGCCCTACCTCATGGTCTGGCATGTCTCACTGCACCATGGGGCTTCCTGGGGCCCTTACCCCAAACCAGCAGTTCCCACCCACAGGTCTGGGGTTTGGGTTTACTTTCCTCTATCAAGCTGCACTTAGGACTTGGGTTTGTGCCTCCACCCGCAGACCAAGTGCCAAGACCATTGGGTGCCCATCTGCAGTATCCTGATGGCTTTGTCCTCTCCCTCTTCCATCCTCTTTGCTACTTTCTGGTGCTGATAGGAGACACCCTCAGGGCTGCCAAAAAAGATTCCTCGTCCTCAACATCTTGGGAAGAGTATGGCTTGCACGGCTCCTCCCATTGCAGGATTTTGGAGTGGTCATGAGGGATGCTGGTTTGGACACCGGGGTTGCTCTGAGACCCATCTTGCTGGGGTCTTTGTCCCTGGCATTAAGTGGCCCTCAGTCTGGGTCAGGCGTGTGGTATCAAGAGAACCTCATACTCCTGGCAGGAGTGGTGGTTGTCCTGTTTGCAGCAGGCACCTTCCCACCCCTCCTGAACAGCCCACACCCTGTGTAGACTCCCAGGCTCCCGGCACTCCTCCTCAGCCCCCAGGCATCTGCTGTGAACTGCCAGTGGGGTGCCGAACAGGAAGGTGCAGGTGGGCTAGCCTGGAAATGGCCTTTTTTACCCTAAAAATAGTATTCACAGCTTCAGCCACACTAGGAGAAAGGTGGGGAAAGTGAATCCTGGGCTGTGTGTCCCTGAGCAGCGGCCCTGGGCCATGTAGCACAGTGTCTCTGCCTTCACGGACCTTTGCTGGCTGGAGCAAGGTCTGGGGAGCCAGGGCTCTCTCTTCCCTCTTGATTGTGCCCGGCTTGTCTTGCCAAGGGCAAAAAGGTTGAAAATGTCTCTCTTTTTCTGCAAAAAATAGATATTTGACATGTTTTCCATCACAAGCCCAGCTACATTATCTTGCACTTGCATATCAGTGCCTGACTCAGAAACAATATGACTCTTCCAAAAAAAGAAGACCTCCTTTCTGTGTATTTTGGGACGTTAATCAGCTTCAAATGCAAGTCAGAATTCTGCCTTGTTCTTGGGAAACAGCAAGGACATTGCCAGATGCTCGTGCCAATTGGAGCAGCCTGGGAAATTTTTTATTAGATGTTTTTTTGTCACACAGTCAGTTCATCAAATGAAATTCTCTCCAGGAAAAAGTCTGAATATCTTACTTCCCACAAGAAATAATTGTGCTTGGAAGGGTTGAATCCTGTTCGGGTATTTTCTACAGAGGAACTTGTGTTTTCTTCACCATTTTTCTTATTTTGAGGTTTGAACTGGCTTTGGTTACAAATGTCACCATCAAAACAATCATTCCAGATTTCTTGAAAGGAGGCAGCGGATGGACTGAAGCGGCTGCTCCTTCCCAGCAGTCGTCTGGGATCAGACATGTTTTCCATCGAATGTTTCCCCTGAGATGAAAGGACAGTTTCCTGCCTTCCTGCCAATAAATTATGACTTGTGCGTATTCCCTGTGTCCCTCTAATGAGGGTGATGGGAACTGGAGCAATACGGAGGCCAGGGTTAAGGCTACTGAGCCGCAATGCTCCTTTGCGGGGACTGGGTACTGAGGCCTCCTCTTTGCCTGCAAATGCCAGCACTGAGAAGCCCTGTGTGGATAACGGCACTGCTCCCTAGGGAGTGGTACAAGCTGCCTCTCGAAGGCTCGAAGCCTGTCATTTATTCAGTGCCAGGCAGCCTGCGTTGCAGAGTGAGGTGGGTTCCCACAACCTTGGTGCAGCGGCAGCCCGTGCTTTTATGCCAGGGGTGCTGGGTTCGGCTGCAGGGACTGCTGCCCCGCTGATGGGCTGCCTTGCCGGAGCACTGGGGATGCAGGCATGCACCCAGTTTCCCTGCTCGCCCTCCATCACACTGCCTATTCTCTCTTCCAGGAATGCCAAGCAGATGCCAGCAGCGGTGGCCGAAGCCCTGCAGTCAGTGTTGCAGCTGGAAGGCGGCCTGTCGCCCTCCGAAGCAGAGGAGCATTTAGCAGCCCTGGAACGGTCCCAGCGCTTCCAGTCTGAAACCTGGTCATAAGCCTGGCTGCCTGCATCCCCCTTCCCTGCAAACTCTGCCTGAATAAAGGAGCCAGCAAAATGATCTGCCTCTGGCATCATCCTTGGGCTGCGATTATCCCAGCCAGAACAGGGGCCTGGCAAAGGGAGTGCATTTACCCAACCGGCCCTTCCCTGATGGCAACAGGGCCATGGTGGGCAGGGGGGACCTGTCTCCTGGGTTTCGTGTGGGTAAAGCCTGGCTCCCCATGCCCACAGCCCGCTGGAGCAGAGGCAAGAAGTCTCTGTGGTGGGGTGCTGCTGGCTGGCTCCTGCGTGGGACTGAGCTGCCATCCTGCATGCTCCAGCTCCTGGGGTCCCTGCGCTGGGTGAGCAGTGCCTGCGGGCATTGCTAGAGCTGCAGCAGTGGCAGCAGCCGTTGTTGTAGGACCTAGAGGAAGTGAGCTGTTGCATGGAAGTCTCTCCACCCTGGCATTAGTCAGCAGCAGCAGCGCTTGCTGCAGGAGGCTGCCTTGACAGACCTGTTCCCCCTGTCTCCAGTGGCTGAAGCCAGCAGGGATGAGCGCAGGAGGAAGCTTTGATCCCTCTGTTTCTCCTGCTTGTTCTTCTTCCTGAGCCTGCTTGATGCTGAGGTCTGAGCTCCCTGAGTGCCAGTTCCCATTGAGTTATCCCATTCCCTGAGCGCCTGCTCTGCTGGCCTGTTCTCCATGCCATCCTGGGAGCCAGTCCCAGCCGGGACCGGGTGAGCCAGCAGCCTCCAGCCCTTTCCCTGGCATCTTTAGGGCCATGCCAGTGCCCCAGTCGGGCCAGCACCACCACCTTCCTCCCTCAGTTCAGCGAACTTGGTGCCACTGTGTAAATAGCAATTAGGGCCTAGGGCATGAATCAGCTGGGGACAGTCCCTGGAAGCAGGCTGGGACAGGAAGGGGCAGCGGTGCCATGCCACACCTGTGACCCAACCACCCTCCCACGCGCCGAATCATGGGATCCTGCACAGGCCAGCGGCGCCCCGGGGCATTGCTCAAGCTCCACAGTGAGTGGAAATGGGGTGGGTTTTGAGTCTCCCCACTGCACTGATTTGCCAGCACCGCCTTGCTGTTGCACTTGCAGACCCAAGCT
Source organism: Gorsachius goisagi (assembly GCA_018403395.1). Taxonomy (NCBI): domain Eukaryota; kingdom Metazoa; phylum Chordata; class Aves; order Pelecaniformes; family Ardeidae; genus Gorsachius; species Gorsachius goisagi. The sequence goes on from BOSO01010215.1 coordinate 43,035, forward strand.
GGGCTGGGTACCCCCCCACCCTGGGCACAGATGGGGGGCCAGCACTGAGCTGCTGCATGGCAGTCGTCATGCAGTCCCCTTGCATGGGGCACTATCCAGGGTGTGCTCTTCCTTCCAAGCCCTGCAAGATGCTTGTGGGCCATGGCAAGGCGAGGTGCGCCAGCACAGGGACTGACCCCGGGGAGAGGGATGAGCTGGGGGGCTGCACTGGGGCAGTGCAGGACCCATCCTGGTGTGCTGTACTGGGGGCTGGCCTGGGAGCAGAGCAGGGCCCATGCGGTCGTGCCCTACAGGGCAGCAGCGTGGGAAGCGCTGGACGCAGAGGTGGCTCCATTTTTGCTGGGCAAGGGGAAGAGGCGGCCGTGGGCCCAGCTCCTCCCCGGCTCCCACAGGAGCTGATTGGCGCGGGCATGGCTGCCTGTCCCGGGCTGCCTGCATTTGAGCAGCTTCCAGAAGCTGACAAACCAGACTGGTGAGAGCCAGGCTCGGCCCCAGCCCTGCCTGGCCCACTGCAGGCAGCAGCTGCCCGCACGCATGCCTGCCACGCCTGCACCCCTCGCCAGCACAGCAGGCAGCGCCTGGCAGCGCCTAGCTCGTTGCCCTCTGCTCCGGACTGTGGTGGGTCAGTATTGCGTCGGCGCTGGGGAGGAGGAGGAGGAGGAGGAGGAAGCAGCTGCTGGATGCTCACAGCAATGCCCCTTTTGGGGTGGCCTATCGGTGAGGGTGATGGGGATGCACCCCGCTTTGGGGGCTCCTGACCCGTCGGACTGGGAGGGGACCCCAAACCGTGCCAGAGGGATGACAGGACTCTGCATGGACACCACTGCCTTTAAACCCTTCCCGCAGCTGTGCTGAAGGCTGCCTCCTGCCCTGGAGCAGCACCCACGTCCCACACCCAGCCCCAAGGGGACTCAGGGGGCGGTGGGCGAGGAGGGCAGCCAGGGAGCAGCTGCCCCCATGGAGCCGGCAGCAGGCGAGGAGGCAGAGCCTGGCACCCAGCCGGCGCTGGCAGCCGCTGGGGAGGACTGTGCTGGGCAGCGGGGTGAGAGCGAGACTGTGGGGTCGAGGGGCCCTGGGGAGCCGCCCCGGGTCTGTGGAGAGGTGCCTGCTGCTGCCTGGGGATGTTGGAACCCACCAGTGACAGACGACACAGCCGAGCCATTCCTGCCCGGGCATGATGAGTTGCCTGCCCACGGTGCCTCCCTGCCTGCAGGGCAGGACCCTCCCGCTGCCGCCGCCACCAGCCCCATCCTGCCCCATGGGGAGAGCCCAGCTCTGCACGGGGGGTCACCCAGCCTGGAAAGTGCCTCCAGCTCCATCCTGAGCCTCTCCGGCGAGGAAGAGGAGACATCGAGCAGCGAGGCGGTGGCAGAGCCGTGCCACGTGCTGGTGGGCAGCGAGGATGAGTGCCCCATCTGCACGGAGCCCTATGATGACCAGCAGCACAAACCGGCCCTGCTCAACTGCAACCACGGGTTGTGCCGCGCCTGCCTGCATGCCATCATGGACACAGCCGCCGGCGCCGAGTTCGGCCGCGTGCGCTGCCCCATATGCCGCCAGAAGACGCCCATGCTGGAGTGGGAGATCTGCAAACTGCAAGAGGAGCTGCTCCTGCTGCACACCCAGCCCAGCTCCCCCCGTGCCCTGGCCACCTCCCGGCCCCCTGCCCTGCCACCTCGGCGCCCAGGCCTCACCGGCGCCCTGGAGCATCGCTTCCAGGTGCGCTTCCACACCAGCCGCATGTTCGGGTGCCTGCCCTGCATCCGCTACCCACCCTGCCTCATCCACAGGCTGGGGCGGCTGGAGCGCTGCTGCCGCTGCTGCTACCTCCTGGTGCTGGCGCTGCTGCTGGCAGCCGAGATGCTCAGCCTGCTCCTCATCTTCCTCCCCATTGTCCTGATGGTGCTGCTCTTCCTCATCCTCGACAAATAGTGCTAGGTTTGTGCCTCCAGGCTGGGCCACGCATGGGGAGAGGAGCCTGGCTCCCACTTTGCCCCTGGGGCTGGTGATGGGTGGTGATGCCAGCCTGGGACCAAGCCTGTTGAACCCTGCACCTGGGATGCCCCGGTGCTGCCGGTGAGCCCACAGTGGGTGAGGCAGCGGAGGGGCTGAAGTGGGCAGCCGAGGGAGGCCACCCCGGAGCTGGGCATCGCCTGCATCCCACCAGGCACTGGGTGATGTTACTGCAGCAGCGAAGGGACGGATGGAGCCGGAGCCCTTCCTGCAGCGGGGGCACGTCCCTAGCATGGGGCTGGGAACTGGAGGGGCTCTGCGGGCAGAGCAGGGCTGTGCCATGGGCTGCGCTGCCCAAGCCTGGAACAGATGGACTGGGGTTCCCCAGCATGGACTGGAAATACAACTTGCATTTGTACCACGGCTATATCCAGCTGAGTTCAGTGCTTGGTCCAGGTTCAGCATGTCCCCTAGGGGTCCAGCGGTGACATGAGGAGGGGATGGGGGCAGCCAGTGGTCCCCAGCTTTCCTGGGAGAGGACGCCTGCCTCCACTGTGGTACCTCCCAGCCCTGGCTGAGCGGTGCCAGCCTGTGCTTGTGCCTTGTCCTGGGTGGAGATAAGAGAGCAAACACGGCTCTGTCCCCATGGCCTGGCGCTGGCAGCACCCAGCAGGACTAGCTGGTGGGGCCCTGAGTGCCTGAGGACAGGTAGGTTTGGCCCCAGCTGGGTGCTGCAGGCAGAAGAGCCCATGGCAAGCATGGCAGCAGGGCTGTGCCCATGTGGGCACATGGCCATGGCTGCAGCCAGCAGGAATATCTCAGCGCTGAGCAGGATGTGGGCTGTGCTCCTTGCTTGGCAGCTGGCCCTGTGTGGGGGCTGCATCCTGGCCAGGCATGATGCCCCACTCCCTGGGACCCCCGGGGCGATGCCCAGGCCACAGCACAGCTCCTCTGCATCCTCGCTCCCCACCACGCTGCGGGGCATGGGGCTGGCAGCCGCTTATTGGGGACCCCTGCATCCTGTGGGGAAGGGGACAGGGATGGTGCCTGGCTTTTGGCTGCCTTTGGGCTGGTGGTGGCTGGCAGGGTGGTCAGACCCCCATGACCCCCCCAAGATCCCAAATCGCCTGCCTGTGCTGTCACTCTCTCTGTTCCCACCCTGACTGTCCCCACTGAGGCGCTGGCTGACACCGCTGTGCCCTGTCCTCCTGCCTGGCCACGTCGGGGTTGTGCAACCAGCTGTGTGTCCTGGCTCTGCCCTTCTTTCCCGGAACACCTCCCAGGGCTGTGGCTGCGGGGGACCATGGGGCACCACCACCCACCCACCCCTTCTCCTTCCTCCTGCAAAGGGACCCAGGTTGGAGGGGAGTGACTGAATGCCCCCCTGCAGGCACAACCCTGCGGGAAAACCATGCCCTCGTGCCCATGGGTGCAGAGATTTGAGCCGTGGGCTTTGCTGGGGCACTCAAGCTGCGCTCAGCATTGGCGCTGCTGTGCTTTGCTCCAGCAAAGTGCCAAGGCACAGGAGGCAGCAGTGGGAGCAGGGCACCCCGAAATGGGTCAGGCCGGGAGGCAGACAGGTCCCTCCCATGCCCCCTTGCACTAAGGAATATTTATTTATACCAAGTGGAGCAGCTCCATCAGGAGAAGCACCGGCTCAGCCATGGCCAGGGGCATTTTCGGCTTGATGGAGCCTGCGGGGAGGGGGCTCAGACACCCGGGGGGCCCTGCCACCACATGGGAGGCCTGGCATGTGTCCCTGCTCTACATTACATGAGGGTGTAATGGGCTTTTGGGCAAACCAGGCCAGAGCTGTCCCCACTGGGACATGATAGAGCACAAGAGCCGTGCTCCCGTCGCTGGGCTGCTGGCACCTCTGGGTGCTGAAAGCTGGCGAAGGACACCTAAATCCCCCTGGGGATGTGGTCCCTGAGGGGGCTGCAATGTGGGACTGACCCCGTGGGGCAATGGGGAGCCCGGCGGTGCTGCCTGTGGTGCCCCGGTGTGCAGACAGGACTGGCGCACGGGAACCCGGCTGCAATGTCTGCTCACAAGGCTACTCAGTTATATTTAGCGCGCCGAGATCGTGGTGAGTGGCACGGGGAGTGCACCACGGCACAGCGAGTGTTCCATGGCATGGCGAGTGCTCTGCAGCATGGCGACTGCTCCATGGCATGGCGAGTGTTCCGTGGCATGGCGAGTGTTCCGCGGCATGGCGAGCTGGGGCCGGGGGCGGTGTGCCGAGAGCCATGGGAGGCTGTGGGGCACCAATCCTGACAGATCCCCCTCAAAGCCCTGCACACAGCCCCCCACAAGCAGTCTCTGATCCTTTGCAGCCCCCTTGCACACCCACTAAGCACCACGTGTCCCCCCAGCAGCCATATGAGCCCTGTCCCCCCATGCACACCCCACTGCAGCCCCCAGCCCCCTCCCATAGGCCCCCCAGCCCCTCCATGCACCCCAGTCTCAACCCCCCCCCCATGCAGCCCTCATCCATATTCTCACACCCCCGCCATCTCTCCTTTGCTGACCACCATTGCCTCATTGCAGCCCCCCCAACCCCTCTCCCCCTTACCATGTACTCCAGCACAGCCCCCCAGATCCACCTCATCTCCCCTCCCTCCCATCCCATTGCACAAGTCCCCGACACCCTATTGCACCCCAAAAGCTTCATTGCATCTCCCTGCTGCTGGCACTGGGAGGGTGACAAGGCTGTCCCCAGCCCTGCAGGGACCTGCCCCCTTGGGCCTCTGCAGGGCCATAACTCACTCCTGGCTTCTCCCACTAAAGCCCGGTGTGTGTGTCCTCAGGTCCCCAGCCATGCCCAGGTGGCAGTGAGGACATTGGCAGCACAGCCAGCCTCAGGCATGCACCGAGAGTGCCTGGTCTCACCCACTCAGGGGAGGCAAGGGCTGGGGGTCAGGGTCAGGGGGCTGGGGTGTCAGGGGTCCCATCCAGCTTTGGTTGGAGCCATCCCCACCCCTTTGCACCACAACCAGCAGCAGCATCTCCCCGTCCCTGCTCAGCCTCCACGCTGGGGACATGGCAGCGCTGTCCCCATCCTGCACCCGTGAGAGCAAGGCTGGAGGGACAGCAGCCAGGGGGACGGCATGGAGGTGGGGAGGCACTAGGAGCAAGTCCCATGCCAGAATCCAGCTTTGACCATGGAGCCAGGGAGGGAGAGGGAGCCAGTGCCCGTGCCTGCAGGCAGCCCTTGTCTGGATTTAACCCGGAGAAAGCTCCCGAGCGCAGCACTCCCTCCCTGTCCGTGGGGCCAGCACTGCCCTGGGGACCTGTCACAGCCTCGCTGGCTCCCTGCCACAACCCCTTATCTTCTCATCACAGGGTTGCACCTCGTTGTGAAAGCTGGGCGCTGGCAGAAGCCGTTGCAAGCAGCTTCCTCTCCACTGAAACGGCCGTTTCGGGTGCGTGACTACCCCGGGCTGAGGTTTTGAGGCTGCGTGTCCCTAGCGAGGACGCAGCCCTGATGCTCAGCTACCTCCTCGCCAGCCTGACATGGTGCTGCTGCACAGCCCAGCTCAGCCCTCGCCCCCTGCACCGGGGCTGCATCCTCCCCCTCTCTGCACCAAGTGGGACCTGGTCCCATTGTGCAACCTCCCGGCGGGTTGGCAGGGCAGGATGGGGACCGGTGGGGTCACATGCATGGGGACCGGCCTTGATGCTGCCTGGGGTTGCCCACCCATCACCCACAGGAGCACAGCTGGCCCTGGCCCAGTGCACCCCCCGGCACCAACCAGCTGGGCTGCAGGAGGCGGTTTTGAGGAGAATGGCTGCGAAACACCATCCCCTGAAACCATGCCAACGCTGACCCCAAACCAGCAGAGAGCTGCCCCTTCCTGGCCCTTTCCACATCGAAAACAAGAGTGTTTGGAGAAGGGTCATCCCCAGAGCCACTGAACCCCCAAAGTCCCCTCTCCCATCACAGACTAATCTGGATGCTGGGAGAGCCCAGAGCTTCATCCCAGCCTGGCACAGGCGTTACATCAACCAGGAGGTTTTTGTTCCCACAGCAATGACCTGGCCACGTTTAAGAAGCCAGTGGGACTTGGAGCGCTTTGAAAACCCAGCTCAGAGGCCATGGGAGCATTTCAGGGCTTGGGATGCTGGAGTGACTTTGCAAGACCTTTAATTCACCTGCAGCTGCAATGAGAGGGCTGGCATGACCCCGCTGTCCCTGTTCCCCCTCAGTACACCCTGGCCTCTCTTCCAGCAAGCACTCCTTCGAGGTTAATAGGGCTGGAGAAATGGGCTGTGGCCCAGCACTTACTCCTGCAAGGCCCCATTTCTTCCTTAATTGCAACTCAAAATCAAATTAGCAGTTTTAAATTTACTCTGTGCCCAAGAGGTACTACAAAGTGGGGGAGGACGCACCGTACCCTTCATCCTTATGTAATAAAAAGGGCAAATTCCTGCTTTGAGGGCAAAATTGCTGCCACCCCTTCCCTGGCTGTCCCATTGCTCCGGTGCATTTGGGCCCCCACAGACAGAGACACCCTTCCTGGATTCTGGATGAGCCTTTGGGGTGATGGAGATGCTTATCTTGGATTTCAGGCTGCCCCAGCTTCCCCAAACAGCCACATCATCGGGCTCGCTGGCGGGATGCTGTGGTCCCCGGGAGCCCCCGGCACTGCTGCAGGGACAGCAGGGATGCAGGTGCGGGGCTGGGAAGCCAGGTCATGGCCGCGGTGCACTCGGGGCCGCGGATGGTACCAGCTGCATTATTGATGCTGTAATTCAGCACCCATGGACCAGGATGCGGTTTCACTTTCTGGGCATAGAAACCCTTCCAGGGGGGGAAAACCAGCAGCCAAGAGCAAGGGCTCTGCAGCCACCCCGCACACCCTGCACCCCACGAGGGTGGGGGCTGCCCATGGGGCTCAGCCATGAGCCAGGGATGTGCTGGTGCTTTGGGAGCCACTGCTCCACAGTGGCCGGTAGCAGGGGGCAGAGGCAGCCGCTGCTCCCAGGGAGCGGACATTCGGGGGCCAGCATGGGACCTGCGGGGCTGCACATGCACAGAGCGCCTCGGTGTGCGCATACACACGCACCCTCTGCTCACATGCGTGCCACACGCTTGTGCCCCTGCCAGCCTCGTGCACAGCTCATGCCCTGGGGGAACTGTGCTGTCCCAGGAGCATCCTCCTGGCTGCTTCTGCTGCCAATTTCTGCCTCTCCCAGCTGGAGAGTTGCCACCACAGGGTGGTGACCCTGGGACCCATTCGGTGCTCCCCATCAACGCTGTTTGCCAGTGCTGCCGGGGGCACGCTGGGCCCTGGGGCAGTCCCTGGGTGCAGCCGGGGATGGTGCAGAGAGGCCATGAACGTGGCAGGGCCTGTGGGTGCATCCACCTCACTGGAGCGGGGTGGGGGAGCCCATGCCCCTGCCCAGCTCCCTCCACCAGTGGATGCCCCCTGGGCCGGGCTGGCAAATCCTCCCCCCCGGAATACCACATCGCTCAGGGTGGAATGGGACATCCAGTGGGTACTTAAGAGCCCCTGGTGTGGCTGGGATTGCTTGCCAAGGTGGGCAGGGCACCCCACGGTGCTCAGCCACACGCGGTGGGACCAGGGAGTGGGCAGGGAGGGGACACAACCGCACCAGAGCCCAGAGCCAGGTCAGAGGAGGTGTCAGTCCAGGGGAAGGCCCCTCCTCTGGGCATCTCTCCCTCAACTTGCCCATCCTGGGCCCCACGCCTGCCTGCAGCGACGCGCTCCCCCCAGACGCCGGCTTGCTGTTCGTTCCAATATAATCTTTATTGGGGAGACTGATGGGGGATAGAACAAGGCCGGGTATAAAACATGATCATCGTCACAACCAGCAGCGGGAGGCATTGGCAGAGCAACACAAACAGTATCGGCCCCCATTCTCCACTGGCAGCGGGGCGGTACCAGGGGCTGTGCCAGTGGCATCGGCTGCTCGCCCGGGGCAGGTGCGGGCACAGTTTGGGCCCTCTCCCTGGATGGATGCTGGGCTTTGGCCAGTGCCAGGGTCTGCTCCAGGGTGCGGGGCTTTGCGGGGCCCCTCTGGCTCGCCCAGTCTGGGTGCCCTGGGACCAGGTGGCATGGGCCCTCGGTGCTGTGGCTGTGCCAGGTTGTGGTGCTCAGCTCCGCAGGAGCACCCGCAAATTATGGCTTTATCTTTATTTTTTTAGGTTTTTTTTTTTGCTTTTTTGGCAGCAAACTTACCCCTCCAGGTGTCCTGGAGAAAGCAAGACTGTGCACAGGGGGCTGCTGCCCTGCCAGCCCCTCCGCACGGGGGTCAGAGCAGAGGTGCTGCTCTGGGGAAAGGACCGTGGGACGGAGCTGGACCTCTGCCCCCCTACCCAGCCAAATCCCCTTGCTGGAGCTGGAAATTTGGGGTACCGGACTCTGCGCTGCCCCCCCACCCTGAGCCAACCCCATGGGACATCGGTGCAGAGGCCTGGACGTAGCAGCAGAGAACGGGCACAGCTCAATGCCTTTGTGAATGCAGTGGCCTGGGACGGGGCAGCCGGGGACGGACAGGGAAAAAACAAGAATCCTCCAAAACGAGGATAAAGTGGAGCTTTCCTCAAGGGCCTGCAGAGGAAATGGGCCGCATGTCTGCCTGCAACCGAGGGGCTGGTGTGGCAGCTTGGTGTGGCTACAACGACTTGGGTGCGTGGCATCTTGGCCGCTGAGATGAAAGCTTTGGCAAATAATTTACAGAGGAGAAGGGAGGGGGCAGCCAGGGACCTATTGTCACCTCCCGTGCCAGGCGGGCGACCCAGTGTGGCACTGGGCACCTCCAGGGCTCTTTGTGCTGCCGCCGGCGGCTGCGGGGCAATGGGGAGGCTGTCGCTCCGGTCGGGATCCAGTGTCCGCTCTTGGGAGTCATGGGGAGAAAGGAGGGAGAAGGCGCCCAGGGAAGGAGCATGGCAAGATGCTCGATGCACAGTGGGGGCACCCGCCGCAGGACCAGGGGGGAGCCAGAGCCCCTGGATGCGCTGGTGGACGTGCTCCCCATCCCAGCATCCCTCTGCCAGCCACCAGCGGGGTGTAGGGGGCTGCCACCAGGTCCCAGCGTCCCCATTACCCCCCGCCAATGCCGGTGAGGATGCCAGTCCAACATCCTCGGCCACGGCAAGCATCGGAGCATCCCCGGGCTGTGCCGCTGGCAAAGAAGGGACTGGGGGCCGGCCATGGCGCCGCGCCATTCTCTCCCACCCGCCGGCCGCCCCGCTGCTGGGAGGTGCGGGCAGGGGTGCAGGCTCACATGATGGTGCAGGAAGACAGCGGGTTTCGGATGTGGCACGTGCAGGCAGCCCCGCAGTACTGGCGAAAGGTCTGGTAGCAGCTGCGGTCGGTGTCGCTGCTCCACTGGACGGGGTTGGCAGCCAGGGCCTCAGCTGGCAGTCTGTTGAGGATACTGGTGTTGACAGCCAGCGCCGCCAGCCCGTAGTCGGTGAAGAGTACGGTCTCCCGCTTGCAGGTGGGGCAGGAGATGAACTTGTACTTGGGGCAGGACTCGTAGAGGATCTGCAGGCACTCCTCGCACACGGAGTGCAGGCAGGAGAGGATGCGGGGCCGCTTGTTGGTGAAGTTGTACATGTGGCCACAGGTGGGGCACTCAAGGGGCTCGCAGGGCGTCGAGGGGTGCAACACGTACTGGTTGACGATCACCTCGTCTGATGGTGGCTGCCGGTGGTAGCAGACCTCCGAGCTGCCCTTCCGCTGGCTCTGGTACCCACGCTCTCGCCGTGGCAGGGGGGGAGTCCGGGGCAGCGGCAGGGGGCCAGGGGTGGCATCCAAGGTGGGGATGTCCCCACACGCCTGGTTGACGATGATCTCAGACTCGGAGGGCCATGCACGCTTGGCCACGAGGGGCGGCTCACGGCGTGGGGCTGGCGCGTAGCGTGGCTGTGAGGACTGCAGCTCTGAAAACTTCTCCGGGTGGATGATTTTCATTGCTTCCATTTTAATGATGACCTGTTGCCCTTTCAGACACGACATGAGTATCGTTTTCACATTACTGTCCACTGCCCTGGGGTCTCCGAGGGACGCCTGCATGAGGCTAAAACATGCCGGCAGCCTGCTGAGCTTTCAATCTCGGTCTGGCCGCAGAGCAGGAGCATGGGGAGCAGCTGCTGGTGCGGGAGAGCATCCTGGGGAGATGGCCCCGCGCCCCTCTTCTCTCGCCAGCCCCGAAGGTGCCGGGCGCGAGGCTGGGGCAGGCAGGGGAAGGCAGGGCTCACAGTGGCATCCTGTGTGCCCTGGAGGATGCTCCTGGGTGGGCGATCAAAGCATCAGCTCCCCGCAGCGCCTCGCTGGGACATTAATGCAACATTGGCGTCACTCAGCAGCCCCTCTTCACCGTCACTGGCACTTTTCACACCGGAGCAGCTGCAGTCAGGAATGGCAAATTGGGGACTGTGGCACCAGGTGCTGCCCGGGGCAGGTGAGTCCAGAGGGAGTCTCACAGGAACCACCTCGCCCTGGCCCCTGCCTCCGCCCAGCCTTTATTCCTGTTTACACACCGTGGGATCCTCGTGGCGCTGAAGAATGTGTTTGCAAATTCCTTTGCTCTGACTTCCCGGCTCTCCCACTTGCTGTCACCGGCAGCTCCCGCAGGGCAGGGGCTCAGGGAGCATCCCGTGCTGGAGGGCAGCTCGCCTTGGCTGGTGCCAGGGCTGCCACACGCCTCATCCCCTCCGTCCCCGGCACCTCTGTCCCCAGCTCAGCTTCGTGCTCACTGGAAATGAAAAGCGAGAGGGGGTTGGATCCAAGGCTCTTCAGGGATCTACCAGCTGCCAGCACTCCCTTGGGATGCGTGCCCGCCTCCATCCTGGCAATTTGGCAATGGAGCCCTGCAGGTCCTTCCATCCGCCCGCGTGTTTGGGCTGGCGGAAGTTGCAGCAGGCAGGTATTTCCCCCCCAGACATCTCCTCGATGGCCCTGAGTGTGGTGTGGTACTGGATCCCTCCTCTGCCCTGGTGGCCGGGAGGCCAGGTCCCCCTGCGTCCCACTGGGATGTAGGGCCCCTCCTGGGGGGGGCTCCCCCACCAATCTGCCTCTGCTCAGAGTTTTCTCTCACGTTTAGCCCCTCCTCTGCTCAGTGGATCTATTTTTACCTCCATTGCTTGCTCCTGATCTGTCCCTGCTATTATCCCTCCCTCCGGCTTCCTGTCCCCCTTCCCAGCTCCCTGCCCTTGTCCTGGGGCTGCTGGAGAGGACAGGCCACGTTTGGAGGCAGAAGATGGGGGGCAGGCAGCCAACCCGTGGCCATTTTCTCCCTCAGCAGCCCCAGTGACAGCCTGTCTCTCCTCTGAGAAGGGCGAAGGCGCTCTCCTCCATCACGCTGCAAATCCTGTTAGAGGGATGCCTGCTCCCACCGAGCCCTGCCAGGCCTGATGAAGGGGGCCCTAGGGGGGCATCTGGTTCCAGCAGCAGCCCTGGGGGATTGCAAGAGGCCATGGGGGGTTCAGCCCTGGATGCCTGAGAGCCATGGGGGTCTGGATCCCTGCCCAGACCCAGTGGGGGGGTCCCCGGGGGCCATGCCCTGGCAGCACTGGGGTCCTGAAAGCATCCTGCAATGCCTGCCCTGGGGAGGGAGGTCTCACATCCTGCATCCCCCATCACAGGCCCACATCCTGCACCCCACATCCTGCACCCGGCACCCCACAAGCAGCCTATATCCCCTCCCCGTGCACAGCAGCAGCCCCGGAGGCTCTCTGCCCGCAGGTCTCGCGCAGACACTCACCCGCAGCACGCCAACGAGCACGGCGATCTGCGCGGCCAGGCAGCCGCCACGCACAGCCACCGCATTTCCACACTCATACCGTCACACCCCTCTGTACACCACCCCGGCACAGCACCCCGCCGTACCCCGCACCCCCATCGCCCCTGGGGCAACACCGACAACCCCCCCCCAGCACACAGCACCTCCCCACCCCCCGGTGACCTCTCGCTGCGGCCCAGCGCTGCACACATGTGTGCACACCTGCATGCCCGCACACGCGTCCTCACGCCTGCATCCGTGCACCCACTGGGTGATGATGCCCCTCGGGTGATGCTCCCTGGGTGATGCCCCCCGAGTGATGCCCCTCGGGCAGCCCAGCCAAAAGAGCGGTCGATGCCGGTCGTTACCTGCATGGGCCCGCCGTGCCTCGGGCGGGGGATCCCGGTGCCGCCGTGTCCCCGGCTCAGCCTCCAACCCCCGCTCCGTCCCAGGCGGGGGCTGGGACGCCCGACCGGCTAAAGGTTATCTGAAAGGCAGAGGGACGCGGGCGCTGCCCGTGCCGAGCGCCGGCTCCCGGGGATGCCGGCCGGTCTCCACCGCCGCTGCCGGCCGGGCCCTGGCTCCCGGCCCCGCTCCCCACGGCCCCGCCGCCTCCTCCAGCAGCTTCCCCGGCGGCGCGGCAGGGTACCGGGCACAAAGGCAGGGCTGGCCGCGCCGGGCTCCCGCCGGCTCCTCCGGCTCCGGCTGCTCGGCGGGACCCAGCCGCGGGGGGAGGCTGCAGGTAGCGCCGCTGCCGCCCCGGGGAGGCGCCTCCCGCCCGCCCCGCGGGCTGCTCCGGCCGCGGGAGCCCCCGCTCCGCGCGGGGCTGATGCAACACTCCCCGGCCTGGGTGGGCTGCAGCTCGGGCACCCCCTTCCCTTCCGGCAGGTGCAGGCAGGAGGCAGGCGGGCAGGCAGGAGGCAGGAGGAGGCAGAAGGGCAGGCAGGAGCAGGCAGGAGGCGTGCGGACGGGCGGGCTCTGGCCCCGCTGTCCCGCGGGGCCCGGCGGGCGCGGGCGCTGCCTGCGCGCTCCCGCTCCGCTGCCGCCCGGCTCCCGCAGTGCCGCCGCAGTGGTGCAGCCGCCTCAGCCCCGCATCGCTCCCGCTCAGCAGCGCCGGAGCCCGCGGCCGCAGCGCCCGCCGCCCCGCACCCCCGCCCCGCCGGGCCCTGCCCCGCTCCCCTCCCGCTCCCTCTGCCCCCAGCCCGGCCGGTCCCCCGCGGGGTTTCGGAGGGGCCTGCAGTGACTCAGCATCCGCCGCTGGAAATGGCTCCGCGGCGCGGGGTGGGGAGCGGGCGCTGCTGCTCCGGGGGCAGCGGTTTTGGGGCCAGCACCAGGGGGCGGGGGGCGGCGGGGAGAGGTGCCCCTGCCAGCAGCCCCCGCGGCTTTGGGGACCGTCCGTAACACCAGCGATGCCCCCCCCCCCTCCCCCCGCCACCACTTGTGCCCACTGCCGAATCCCAACCGCGCACCTCGCCATGTCCCAAGGGACTCCTGCCCCAACCGCCAGGCCTGGCCCCCACCCACAGCAGAGGGGCTCCCCCACTCGACGGAGCACCCCAATCCCTGCTGAGCTGTGGGAGGGGGAAGCAGGGCACAGGGTCTCACTGGTCCCTGGGGGATGTGGTGGACTCGGCACAGCGTGCGGGGTGTCGCCACCGCCAGTGGGTACCAGCAATGCAGTCAGGTCCCTGGGGAGGACTGGGGAGTGTTGTGCATCTCTGGGGTCTTGCTGTTTTGACCCCCATCACTGGCACAGGCAGACACAAGCCCATGGGTTGGGGACACCCTGTCTTGTGTCCGGAGAGTACAGGCTCCTGGTCTGTACTTCCCGGCTCCTGCCATGCCCTGGCAGATGTTAGAGGCTGGGCTGCCCTCTCGCCCCCGCCATGGGTGCCTCCAGCATGGGGCGTCTGCAGGCAGGCAGCTAAAATGGGCAGCAGCCCCACGTGGAGCCCCCCAACTCCCCAGCCACACTTGAACCCAGAGCTCGTGGCCAACCCCCTCACACAGCAACAGTGACCCAGGCACACGCACGCCTGACCCCAAAGGCACCTCCACCCCTCCATCCCACCCTGGCTGGGGGGGCAGGATGCTGGTGGGGACTTAGCAGGCTCCTTTGGGCGCTGCTGGGGTTTCCCAGCTTGTGTCACCTGCTGCCACTCTTGAGCTCTCTATACTCCTTGGCTGGCCCTGGGATTTTGCCTGGATTTTGATGCCTTCCCCCTGCCCAGACTCCCCCTTGCTGCCACTTACCTCTGCAACAAGGGGCCTGTGGGGGGCTGGAGCCACGCTGTGACTGCACAGCCACGTTGTGCTCACGCCATCACTGTCCCCTCCATCAGTGGGATAGGCACAGAAGCTGGAGCTCACGTATTTCACTGAATGGCTCTGCAGCCCCACTGTCACCCTGGAGGAAAGCTCAGCTCCATCAGGCCCTATGCATCCCATGGATGGTCCAACCACCCATGCTCTGGGAAATGGTGCTAAAAATCACCTGGAGGAGATGATCAAACCCACCTGGGGCCAGAGGGTTCCTCCGGCACTCCCAAGGGCTCAGCCATGTTCCATTCTTGGGCTGGATGGACCCCAGCGTGCGGCTTCCCCCTGGGGACCACGCAGCTTCGCCCAGTGGCTGCCTCCACCTGGAAATCCATGCTCCCCTGTTAACATTGTCAGCAGTTGTATTTTTAATCTTTAAGTTTCTTGTTGGATAAGGGATTTTGTAACAACTTTGCCTCTAGTCCCTCTAAGTGTAATTCTTTGATCTGCTCACCTGCCGGAATCAGTGTGAGGCTGCTGCTGTCTGGCACCCTAACAGTGCTAAGCAGGGATTCCCTTAATCTTCCGCATCCTCTCTGTGTCAGTTTTTGCTTACTTTCCTGCTAACGCTCCTGGATGCAGATAGCAAGAACCGATATATTATGCCTGAACTCACAGAGCAAAGGAAATTGCAGGAAGTGAGTGAGCACGAGCCATTTTCTGTTATTAATTCATATGGCATCCCCGCGCTGACCCAGCTACATGGTGTTATTATGCTGCTATTCCATGAATTAAGCAACAGCTCTATTTAAAAATAATCATAAATTATATCAGGCATCTTTTCTGCTGAACAAGAGTGTGTTTGTGCCAAGATGCTGGGGATCCTCGCCTTGCCTCAGTGGCGGTGATAGTCTCTACGCTGTGTGCTCCGTGGATGCGGTCCTGGATCCTCCCCACCCTGGCACAGCAACACTTCTCAGCCTCCCCTCCACCAGTTCAGGTACTTGGGAAGCAGTCTGCAGCCCAAGCCAAGGCCCGGCCCTTGTTTTTCTCCTAGAGCTTGCGTTCGGCTTGATGGGCTCCTTGGTGACAAATGCCACTGGTTAACTGTTGTGCAAGAGAGGCTTTGGCCCCAAGTTTTCATCCCAGCATGTGCGTGCTCAGTGACACTTGCAGAACTCTCCTAGGCTTGCTTTTGGAGGTGTAGATATTCTCTTTTCTCTCCTGAGTTGGTTCACCAAGATCTCTGCTTTCCACCCCAAACCCCAAATAATCTCATCCTTGAAAGCCCAGACCCATCCTCTCCAGCCAGGCCCTGGTGGCTGCGCTCTCAAGTGATGTCCCTGCCAAATCTCAGCCCCTGTGGCCAACTCTAACATTTACCTTTGGATCTGGCCATACTCTTATTCCTGAGTTTAACACCTAACTTTGTCATATGCTGCCTTATCTTTCATAAAAATCTATGGCATTGTGTGTTATCGTAAGTGTCTGTCTTTATGTCGCATGTGGATGTTCTCAGCAAATGTTCTGAGCTTTGGTGATGTGACAAGCCGCGTTTTTTTCTGGGTTTCACAAAGAACACTGATTTATTTCACCATTTTGTGAGGGCTTTCCAGGAGGCCAAGCCTGTCCCCTGGGTGCGGAGGGAGCTCAGGAGCGCCCGCCACTCCCCGTGCCCTGCTTCGAGCTCTGCTTGGACTGACATGCAGCTCTGCTGGTGGGTTCGCTTCATGCCACCCAGATGAACAAATTTTTGCTTTTTGTAATCAAGTGGTTACTTGCTGGGTTCTGATCGGCGGGGCAGAGTCTAGTTGGAGGCCGGTAGCTAGTGGAGTTCCCCAGGGCTCAGTACTCGATCTGGTCTTGTTCAACTTATTCATCACTGACCTGGATGAGGGGACAGAGTGTACCCTCAGCAAGTTTGCTGATGACGCAAAACTGGGAGGAGTGGCTGATACACCAGAAGGCTGTGCTGCCATTCAGCAGGACCTGGACAGACTGGAGAGTTGGGCAGAGAGGAACCTGATGAAATTCAACAAGGGCAAGTGCCGAGTGCTGCACCTGGGGAGGTCAAGCCCCATGCACCAGTACAGGCTGGGGGCTGACCTGCTGGAAAGCAGCTCTGCTGAGAAGGACCTGGGAGTCCTGGTGGATGACAAGCTGACCATGAGCCAGCAGGGTGCCCTTGTTGCCAGGAAAGCCAATGGTATCTTGGGGTGCATTAAGAGGAGTGTGGCCAGCAGGGCGAGGTAGGTTCTCCTCCCTCCCTCTCCTCTCCTCCCTCTCCCTCCTCCCCCTCTACTCTGCCCTGGTGAGACCCCAACTGGAGCACAGTTCTGGGCTCCCCAGTTCAAGAAAGATGAGGAACTCCTAGAGAGAGTTCAGAGGAGGGCTACGAAGATGATGAGGGGACTGGAGCATCTCCCCTACGAGGAAAGGCTGAGGGAGCTGGGCTTGTTCAGCCTGGAGAAGAGAAGGCTGAGAGGGAATCTCATCAACACATACAAATATTTCAAGTGTAGATGTCACGAGGATGGAGCCAGACTCTTCCCAGTGGTGCTCAGCCACAGGACAAGGGGCAATGGGTACAAACTGAAACATAAGAGGTTTCAGTTGAATATGAGGAAGAACTTTACTTTGAGGGTGACAGAGCATTGGAACAGGCTGCCCAGGAGGGCTGTGGAGTCTCCTGCTCTGGAGGTATTCAAACCCCGCCTGGATGATGTCCTGTGCACCCTGCTCTGGGTGAGCCTGCTTGAGCAGGGGGGTTGGACTGGGTGATCTCCTGAGGGCCCTTCCAACCCTTGCCATTCTGTGATTCTGTGATTCTGTAATCAAGTTGGTGTCGGTCCTGCTGGGATCGCTGGGCATACAACCACAGATTCTTTCTGCAAAACTCATTACTTTCCAGTGCCACAACTGGAGCATTTCTAAACTTTTGCTTTACAGATGCATTGAGAGACCTAATGCCGCTGGCCAGTCTCTGCCGCAACTCTGCTGAGATGAATGATGATGCCAGAAGATAATTTGACCCTAAATTTCTTCCTCATCATCTGCATCAGCCATCATCGGCTCGGTTGTCCAGCTGCGCACTCAGGATTTTATTGCCCTTCTCTATTTATAATGCCTGCGGAGAAGGACCCATTCTAACAGGACAGCTCCTTCCTCACTTGGTGCTGACCCTGCGCCGTGATGACACCTGTGTCTTTGCTCAACCCAAGCAGCTCTGTGTGTGCCAAACCTTCCTGCCCCACATCCCAGATCCCATCTAGAGCATGGACACTTGGCATGGTGCTTTGCTGTCCCTCCTGCTGGTGGTGGCACCTGGGGTGCTTCTGCACTGACTCACACCGCTTTCTCAATGCTGCTCTCATTGCAGAGTTCGTTTGACTGGGTCCTGCACACAGCAACAGCTCTTTCCAAAATCCAGCCTGTTTCTTGCAATGATCTTGTTTTGCGCTGGTGAATCACTCATCGCACAGATAATTCACCCACAAAAAAATGAGCTCATCTTCAGCTTTCCAGGGAGCAGCTTTATCAGCAGGTCTGCAGTGGGCCAGGCACAGGTGCCATTGCCTGCCCAGCTGCTCTGCGGTGTCAGAGGGATGACCCAGCCCAGTGTGGCTCCACATTAAGTCTTTTCATCCTCCATGCTCCATCGTGCCATGCTCCATCCCGCCATGCTCCATCCCCTCGGGATTTTCTCTTCTTCCCAGGGTAGAGCATCTGGAGAAGGGACCCCAAGCGCCATGGTCTCCACCTTCCCAGGCCGAGACCCTCAGGCCTGGCTGAGGTGGCATCAGCCCAACAGCCCAGCGCAGGCACCAGCAGAAGAGGAAAGCAAGGCAGCTCTCAGACCACGCATCTGCCACGCAGCTCCACCAAAGCTACCACGGGAGCTGTCTGCAGCTCCTGGGTTGTGCAGCTTGCCCAGGCAGAGCAAACACCATTTTGAAGGAAGGATGCTGTTAAAAAGTCTGCCAAGAAACCAGCAGTGTTGCTTGTTGCCAGACGGTTGCTTAAAGATGCAACCAGCTGCTGCAGAGCTGTTTGCTCTGGTTGCTGTTTGACGCAGCAGGAGCGTGGGGGCTGGGGGTGGCCAGGACCTGACCGTTGAAGCTTTTGCAGTACAGTCCTAGCACAATGATAGGGGTTTGGATGTGGTCATTTCTAGGCTTGCAGCTCTCTACAGAGACTCCACGATGAGAAAAAGGGTGCTCAGAAGATCTGCAAAGTGGTCTAAAGCTAGCTCTTCCACGTGCTACCACACACAGACATTGAGATTATGGGAATTACAAGCTCCACGGCACGACAGACCTACACACGGTACTCTGGCCAGCTTTAATGTTATGGATGATCCCAAAGGCCCAACAGAACCCAAGGGACGTAATAATTATTTTGACTATTAGTGATTAATACTGTGGCCGCTTCTGGGAGCCCTTGGTGTGAGGTGGGTGCCCAGTTTGCCGGTGCTGCACCGATGGCAGGAGGGCAGGGGGGAGGAGGAGGGATGCACGTGGACTGAGGGGAAATCAAGGCAGCAGGGCCAGAGACACCAACTCCTCTCTCCTTGGATGTAGTGACCTTCATTTCCCTCCCCACCAGCTCCCCCCCCTATAGACCTGGGGTTGCTCAGCTGCCAGAAAAGACGACTCATGGAAAATTTATTGGTCTCCACAGATATTTCATGGGAGGAGGGAGAGGGGATGAGGATCAATAGCCATGAGCCAGGACATGGGAAATTCCAGTCGTATTTCCCTACAGCTACGCAGGGAGAACTTTTTCACTTTGAGGGTCAGACCGGGACACAGAGAGGTGGTGGGGATCTCCAGCCTTGGAGGTATTCAAAGCTGCCTTGCATGAGGTCCATGCAACATGCTGGGCCGTGCTTCGAGCAGGGGGCTAGACTCTGCTATGGGTGTTGGAGCAGCCTCAGTTCCCCCACGGCAAGTGGGGTCCCCCACTCCCATCAGAGACCCCTTCTTCATCTGGGGGCTGCATCTCCCCCAACCCTGTGCATGCACCATCCCATGGAGTCCCAAGGTGAGGAGGATTTCATGTCTTGCTGGTGACCCCGCAGCAGCCCAGTCACATCAGAAACCCCCTCCTGGTCCTGCAGTGCTATCCGGAGCTGATGCGGCGACCTGGAGACTCCTGGGGGCTGCTGGCCCGGGTGACCACAGAGACCCAGAGCCACATTTCAGGGGCGAGAGGGTTCAAGCAAGAGCTGTGACCTTTAGAAAACACCTTGTGCCCAAGCAAAACAGGACAGGGATGGCCCAGAAATAGAAATGGCAGCTCTACAGAAACCTTCCCGCTTCCCATCCAGCCCAGCTGATTCTGGGTTCAACAGAGCCCGAGGGATTTGAGGCTCAGTCGAAACCAGAGCATGTACCAGAGCTGGGATACGGCCGCTCTTCTCAGCCTCCTTCACTGGGTTGGGCAGCTGAGGGGCTGGTGGAGCAGCTCTGGTGCCAGCGATGCTGGGGCTGAGGCAGACGCCTTGTAATTGCTGTGACATTTAGCGTTTGCTTTGCTGGCTCCCTGGGAGACCCCGGCGCTGCCTGCACTTGTAACCTGACAGCACTGCTCGCCTGGATGCAGCGGCAAGACACAAACTGGGTCAGGGCGAAGCAGGTGATGTGGCGGCTGCGCGAGCTTTCGAGATGCCTGTCAGCAGCACGGTGGGGCAAGGTGGTTCTGGCATGGGTGAAGAGGTGCCCAAGCTCCTGTTCGTCCTTCCCGGGTGCTGCCTCAGGTGGGGCACAGCTCCAAAGAGCAGCCCAGAACTGAAAGAGCCATTTGGGTTTGCAGCAGAATTTCAGCTTTTTCAGGAAAACTTCTCTGAATGCTGTGGCTGGGACACGCTGAGCCCTGCCCAGCTCCTGGCCGCTGCTGCCCCTTGCTCTGAACGGAGTCCCCCACACAAGGCCGTGGCTGTGCTTGCAGGTGGTGGGATTCTGTTGTCCCAGCGTGGCTGACCTGGGGTTCCCAGCAGGACCTGAGGGCACAGTGTGCTCCCTCATCCCGGCTCCCAGCAGCTGGCAACAGCCCCCAGCTCTCCTGCCATCCCTTCTGCTCAGCATGGGCAACCAATGCTCTTATATGGAGCACTGCAGTTGAATGCAACTGGGTCAGCTGGGTGAATTTGTGTGTTGACCCGAGGGTTTCATTTTCCCTGTGTGCCTGTAACCCTCCCGGGGAGCTGTGTGGGCGCACGGCTGGGAGCTGCCCCTGGCACTGCTCCTGCTCCAGCACAGCGGCAGCTTCCTGTGGCACAGCGGCTGCTGGGTGCCTGGGGGCCGCCGGAGCCAGAGCTCCTTCACTGCAGTTTGAGCACAGGGAGCTGAGCTGCCGCTTGCTCTGAGCTTGTGGTGGAGAGAGCTTCAGCTGGGGGGAGAGCAGCAGCTTGCAAACCTGGGGACAGACAGCTGCAGAGGGGAGCAGGACGGGGGAGGGAGGTACAAGGAAACAGCAGGAGCTGGTGAAATCCCCAGCATCACCTTGGGTGGAAGCTGGGAGCCACAGAGAGCCCTTGGCAGAGGGTCTGTGGGAGGGGGCTGCATCCCCTGGGGCAGGGATGGTGTGCTGTGCTGGCTGCTGGGGAAGTTTCCCGGGGCTGACAGCATCATCTGGCCTTGGGGTTTCCATCACATATTTCCTCTCCCTGATTACTTCAGTCCTCCAAGGGCCTGATATATTCGGTGCTGGGAGCCATGCTGGGATGTTGCAGGAGGACCCAGTGGCCCGTCTCTCCCCTGCTGCAGAGGCCCCCCTGCCTGGTGCCTTGGCTGGAAAGGACCCCTGGGAACAAGGGGGTTGCCACAGCCCGGTGTTCCTGTGCAGGTTGTGGAGAAGGGAGTGGTCACCCCGGTGCCAGCTCCATCCCTGGTGTGACATGGGGAGGGGAGGTCTTTCCATGCAACGGAAACCGGTGCTCCAGCCTGGAAGGGGACCCAGCATGCCCAGACTGCTGAGGGAGCCATCAGAGCCCCACTGGGGGTAACCAGAGAGACCCGTACCACCGTGAGCCATGTCGCTGTCTGATGGGGGGCAGGCGTAGTTTTGGGGGGATGGGAAGTTGTGCAGGGTGCTGGGACCGACACAGCTCCCAGGATGCTCTGGAGCAGTCATGGCCCTATGGATGGGGATGAAGGTGCAGTTTTGAGTGCAGGCTCGAGGACAAGGGCCATCCCCCAGCAAGGCAGAAGGGGTCTCTGGGGAGGGCCCTGACCTACGCACAGGGGTTTGGGGCTGGCAGAGCTGTGAAAGAGGCTCTGCAGCAGCACAGGGGCTGCCTGCCCTGTGGCTGCCCACGTGCCAGCATGGAGCTGCCAAGCTGCCCAAGCCTGGCGCTCACATCCCTCGGCAGGACAACAGACATAAATGGGAGCAGACAGGCAGGCTTGAGCCATAAAGATCAAATCCTGGGAGCCCGTGGCTGCTGTCAGCATGGGACAGGGCACTGGGAGACATCCTGGGAGTGGCAGCCCCATCGCTCGCCCTGCCTGGAGGTGCCCCTACTCAAGGGCTGAGTCCCCACATGGCTGCAGCGCAGTGCTGCTGGCAGAGTGCAGGCAGGAGCCTGCCGGGAGCTGCCCACACTGCCTCCCTGCTGCAGCGACTGCAGCAGGGGCTGGGGAGAGGGGAGAGGATTCGGGGGGCTGCCTGCTCTGGATTTCAGATGTCGGGGGATGTACAAGCCACTACTAGGGTGCAGCGATAAATGGCCCCACGCCTCCTGCTTGGGTCTGCTGATGGGGATGCTCCTGCACCCAACACCTCCCCAGGGACTGTGCCCCAGCCCCTCCCCAGGCTCAGGACGGCAGAAGGGAAAGTGTCCCTGAAACACAGCCTTGCCGGGAACCGCTGTGGAAAGCCCACCTCCGCAGGGCTGCATGGCTAAACTTCAACCACCCGTCCCAGGCTCTCGCCGAGCCGGTGGCTGTGGGAAGATGGTGCTGCCGCGGTGGCACGTGGGTCGTGGCTTGCAGGAAGCCAGCTGGCTGCACCCACACTGCCGGGGAGTGAGGCAGGGCGAGCACTCTGCGCGGCTGGGGCAGGATGGGCAGCACCCACCAAGGCAATCTGAAGGCACAGAGGCAGATGCCAGTTGCATGGGGCTGGCACCCCAGGAGCTGCAGGTCCAGGCACAGCTTTGTCATCCTCCTCTATCCCCAAAGAGGCTTGAAGAGAGCCCTGGGATCCAGTGCAGGCCCCAAACACCTGGGATTTGCATGACCCCCCTGTTCCCCACCCAGGATGCTGGCAGCCATCACTCCAGTGCCCACGTCCTGGTGGCCTCTTGCAGGCAGCAGCGCTGCTGCCGCCGGCACAGAGCAGGAGGGATGAGGGTCTTCGGTGCAGCCAGGGAGCAAGGCGAGGGCATGGCTAATTGGGATAATTGCTAAAGCAGGCGAGGGGCGAGCGGGGAGGGAGGCGGCGAACAAGGAGCCGTTGTGCACAGGCGGCCCAGGCACGCGGCCCCGGCTCCAGCTGGCAGCAAGAGCCAAACAAACGGGGACTGTTTGAAATGAGGGAGGACAAGCAGACAGCAGGACAGAAACCAGACCTCCACTGGGAGACAGCCGGAGCCAAGGGCTTAGCTGGGAGCTGGCTGCTGCGCAGGGTCTGCCTGCTCCCTGTGGGGAGAGCATCCCTGGACTGCCATGGCAAAGCCTCCACTGGGGCCAGGATCAACCCATCCCTGGCACAGGGGCCAAAGGGAGAGGATGGCAAAGTGCTGGTCATGCTCTGGGCCAGGAGATGGGTGACAGCCCTTCTGCCGCAGCCATCCCTGGGACTGGAAACTTTGAATCACGGAAAAATAGCAGGAAATCATCCCCTTGTCCGAAAAACCCCCACTATCGTCAGGTATAGTCACCACACAAGATCTCCATGCGGGTGGAGCAGAGCGGAAACTGCGGCATTGCCCAGCGTGGCTGCTTGCAGTGAAAGCAAAAGCAAGTGCTTGCAGGGAGCCCACTGGAGGTGGGTGCCAGCAGCTGCCCCTGCCTCGGCCCAGCTCCTTCCTTCACAGAAAAGAGAAGTGACATCTGAGGAGGGAAAACCATGGATGTGCATGTGAACTGCCCAAGCCGGTGTCCCCAGCTGGGGCTCTTACACCCTGTTTTTCAGGTGTCTGCATGCGAGCGAGTGTTTAGCTATGGAAGACATCCTGGGCTGTTTGCTGCTGCCCGGCTCTGAGCAGGGAGCTGCAGGTTATGGCCCATTGGGCACAAATCCCGTGGCATCATCCTGCCATGGGTGCTGGGCTGAGGTTGGCAGCGGGTGAAATGCTCTTCTGAAAATCCCTGTGCAATGGCACGAGGCCACCCCGCACGCCCCTGTCCCCGTGGCGCATTGCAGATGAGGATGCACGAGCACAGAAGGTGCGGAGGGGGGACGTCTCCTCCATGCTAGCCAGGAGCTCTGCTCGAGCAGGGATTCTGCATGTGGGTAGGACAGAGCTGGGAGGAAGATTTTGGCACTGGAAGGTGGTGTCAACCGAAGTGCCTTGGCTCCGTGCTTGCCTCCTGGGTGCTTGCACATTCAGCAGCAGCTCTGTGCAGGGGCAGCCACTGGCTCCTGGTCCAAAGCCTGTTGGGAACAGCCCACCCTCAGCCCCAAAGCGCTCGGCTGCTGGGAGGAGACAGGAAGGACTTGCTCCGGGCCAGGAAATCCTTGCTTTCTCCTCCAGCCCGGCCACCGTGGGCAGCCACAATGCAAGCTTCCCCCGCACTGCTGCCAAGCCCCAGTGTGACCTGGGGGCTAGCTGGGCTGGGGAGCTGCAGGGGAGAGGGATGGAGAGTGGGTGCGGGAGGGCGATAAGGAAACCGGCTCCTCTCCCGCTTCCTGCGGCCAGTACGAGCCCGGGGAGAGGCAGGCGCCGGCCAACTTGTGTGATGCCGGTTCTGGCTGTGCCAGCTTGGACACCAGATTATTTATCCAACTCATTATCCTTGAGGAATGCACCATCCCACTGCCAGGGCAGAACAGGGCTTAAACTAGAAAGGCTTTGGGCTCTGCGGCTGCAGCCTGAGCATCCCCCGTGTACGTGGGTGCCATGCAGTGTCCAAAGGCACCAGGCACCGCAAATGCACCTCTGCAGCGTCCTCACCCCTCCTGCAGGCAGGTGGGTGGGTGCCCAGCACCCACATGCACTACATGTGCACGTGTGTCCAGCTGTGCACAGCACCCGCTGCGTTTTGTAGGTCCCCACGGTGCTCCCCGCGTCCCTGTGCCCCACTGGCAGGCCTGCGGGGTGGCTGAGATGTCACGTCGGGAGAGCACAGCATGCACAGGACGGAGCTGGTGATGGATTCTGTCAGATCTGGGGAGCTGCCAACCCATTTGGGGGATGTACTCTTGCAGCAGAGCCTCGGGGGGCTGCAGAGAAGCCTGTGCTGCCCCTCAGTACAGAGCTGAATCCCAGGAGCTGGTGTCGAGAGCAGGGCTGGGCCTGCCACAGGACGGGTGCATGGTCCAGGGCCCCCCAGTGCATGTGAGCCCATGGGCTGACCCAAGTGACAGGACACATCAGACACCGCAGGCAATCCCTCCCATCAAGCAGCTTTTGCAGGTCACTTCCAGGCTCCATTTCAGCTTTAAAAGCTGCTGCCATCCTTTGGGACTGAGAAAACTCCTTGCACACCACAGGCAGGCTACCTGGAGACATGCAGCGCAGGGCTGCGACTCCACACATGGGCACGTGAGGGTGCCAGGGCCCCGTGCCATGGGGCATGGCTGTGGGGCTGCCAGGTCGCATGCCCACCCCGGGCTGTGCCTGCCTGCTGCATTGGAAGGTGGGTTTGGTGCTGGGACCCACAGGATGCCTTGGAGAAGACCTCGCACAGCAGAGGGGCCAGGGAAGGAACCTTGTGATGTCCCGAAAGAAAAAATCCCACCTGCCTGGTGTTATTTCGCACAGCCTGCGTTTGGGGTTTGGCTTCCCATTATTGGCACTCGTCCAACTCACCCCCATGCCCTATTCACACACCGACCACCTACAAGCTCTCCTTCGCTTCAGGGAAGTCTCCAGTCCCACTGAGGTTCGGTGAGAAGCCACCATCTGTGCTGGGGGCTCTCATCGAGCTGCTCCCCAGCAGATTGCAAACCCCTTCCCTACAGGAAAGGCCGCCCGGCATCATCCTCCCTTCCTGATGGGCTGGAAAGAGCATCATCACCCTCGCATGCCTGCGCCACGGCACTGTGTCTTCCCAGGCGCTGAGGGGAAATATTCAGCAAACATGATGTGCCAGTGAGTTTTTGTGTCCTGGTGCCTGGGAGAGCCCCTGGGAGGAGCTGGGGCTGGGGAAGCTCCACCGACTCTGATGCCACATGCGTGCCTGACCCCAGGGGAAGGATGCCCAGGCATGGGATGTATCCGTGGCTTTCTGCTTTGGTTATTTTTAACAAAATAAATGCCCCTTCCACCATGTGTGAAGCTCCAGTGAGTTGAGGCATCCCATGCGTTCACTGCAGTGAGTGGTACCCTTCAAAAACCCTAAAAGCTTGTGGTCGGTCACACAGGATGGGGCACTGTGGGTACTCTGTCATGGTACTGCTGCGAAGACCTAAGATCTTTTTTGGATGGATATTGCAGGAGTTGCTGACCCCAGCACTTTCCTCCTGACTGCATGAACCACGGCCGGGGATGCTCCTACCCCTGCATCACCTGCTGGGCTCCAGACCCATCATCAGCTGCTGGCACTGGGAACACAGCCCCCGGTTCCCTCTGTGGGTCTGGCCCCTCATTTTTGGGCTGCTGGGAGATGGTACAGGCTGCAAGCAAGCTCATGGGTCATGTAAAAAAAAAACAAAAGCAAGAGAAGATTGACTTTTTCTTCTGGTTCTCCTGGTTTTCTCAGGCTCCTCCTCAAATCACTTCTGGGCTGCACAGAGCCCCAGCACCTTTCTCTGGAAGCACCGTGGCACCTCATGAGGACCTCCCTCCCCATCGCCTCTCCTCACACAGGACATTGCCTGGGTGGGCACTGAGCTTTCAGTTGTTTTTTTCTGTTGTTCTTTTTTTAACCCTGCAAACTACTGCAGGAAATCAGGCTGGTTTTAAGCAACAAGGAACTACACACTAGTTTGGCTCATCCATTTGCTCAAGGGGTGCGGAGCTCCAATGTGCCTGCTGGCTCCCAGCTTGGCAAGTGCCTCCGGAACAGCAGCTTGGGCTGGGGTGCAGCAGCTTTTCCATCTGAGGATTCTCCATCATCTATAAACTGTCCAAGGAGCCCTGTGAGACTGCCGGACGAGGCTTTCAGAGCTCAATTCAGTGTCGTATCTTGCCAAGAAATTAAATGGGGCTGTTGGTCCTGTCTGTCCAGGGGTACAGCAGGAGGATCCTTAGTGCCCAGGAGCCTGGAGCTGCGTGGATACAGGTCTGCCTGATGCTGAGATGCTCTGTGGCCAGCGAGGGACGGTGATGGACACAGCTCCTGAGGCATCACCAGAGCAGCCAGGGCAACTGGTCTCAGCATCTTAACCTCCCCAAGCATGTTTGCTGCCTGCATGTGACAACAACCTCCCGCTCTCATGGGTGTGCCCCTTCCCAGCTCCCGTTATGGACAAACCCACATTTCCAAGGTGCCCTGTTTCTGGAGGACAGGCCCCAGTGATGCCAGCCACCCCACGCATCACAGAGGTTGTGGCTGGATGTGTCCCCTGTCCGACAGCAGCACCCATAGGTGCCTGCTGGTGCTGCAGCAGGTCTGTGCTGAGGCTGAAGGGAGCACCGGGAGCACTGGGACCACTGGTATGGGCATCTGTGAGAGTGTGCTGGTGCTTGATGAGGATGGAGGTGTCACTGAAGCTGTCCTCATGGGTGGGACATGTGTAGGGGCACTGTCCCATGTACGCCTGCGGGTGGAAGATCTGCGGAAAGCCCTTCCTGCACTTGGAGCATTTATAGGGTCTCTGCCACAGGAGTCTTTTGGGACGCGCTCTCTCTGCATTGTCCCTGAGGTCCCCAGCAGCCTGGGAGGGGGTGTCCCTGTGGTCCCCTAATGTGCTAGAGCCTCCACCTCCTCCTCCTCCTCCTCCACATTCTCAGCATCTGTCAGAAGACAGAAAACTGAGCTGTAACTTCTTCCATGGACCACTAGCACCTTCTGGAGACCCTGCTCCCATGGGAGTCACCCACAGCTGGGCCAAAGCACCCCCAAGGAAATGAACGAGCCCCAGGAGGGCCCAGAACCTCAGCCCTGGTGGCGGTGCCCTCCCCAGCCTTGGTGCTCAGGAGTTTATCTGTGAGGTGGGAGAAGGGTTGAAGCCCCCTGAGGCTGACATGGGGCTGGTGAGCTTTGAGGAGGAAGGTGGGATGCTGCTGTGACCCTGAATCCATCAGCCTTTGGGGACACCTTGCCTTGGGGCAGCAGCCCTAATGACAGATGCCATGGTGGCTGTCTTGGCCTGGTAGGGAACTTATTTAGGGTCCGTGGAGGATGGAGTTGCTCCTATTCCTTTTCCCTGCTGGAGGACCTGGGTTAACCCACCAGGAGGTCTGTAAGCGTGCTGCTGCAGCCCTCACTGTGGGACTGGCTCCAGGTACATCACCGCTGTGCCCACAGCCAGGAGGAAAGGAGCTATTGAAGATCCTGTTGGCCCAAGAACAAATTTGCCATCAGGAAATTGAAGCTGGACAGGAGGAGGCAGCCAGATCTGGACCAGGGGAGCAGCAGCGGAGGCTGGAAGGGCTTTCCCCAGACGAGACTGCATCCAGCCCAGCCACTGTGGAGCCGGCGCCGGAGCCTGAGAGGAATGAGATTATCCAGAAGGTGCCTGTGAGATGGGAGCTGCCACGGCGAGATGCCGGGGAGGGACGTCAGCTGGGATAGAGGCACTTTTCAGATCAAGCTAACACCCTGCTCGCAGAGGTTGTGTGGGGGCCGCAGCCCCGGGGATGGCCCTACCCCAAAAAGCTCAGAGGTGCTAATGAGGTGAGCTTCACTTCGGAGCCCCTTTGAGAGAGGGAAGGTGCTGAGGACACTGGGTGCTGTTGCAGTGTGTTGGGGTCCCCCAGACTTGAGCTGCACCTGGCGTGCAGCCTCGCAGCTCCCTGCGAGCACAGCTGCGCATGGAAATCTGGGGCAAAAAGCCAAAACGAGCAAGTCCTGAGGTGCTGGGAGGAAGAGAAACTCGCTGCTGGAGAGTGCCACAGCGACATCCCCCGCGCAAGCAGGGACGTGCCGTGCAGGGGCAGGCAGGGCTGGGGTTACGGCAGGACACCTGGGAAGATGCTGCCTCTTTTTTTATGATTGCTTAGCAAAATATGTGAGGTTTTTCTTGGGGAAGACAGCTCAAGATGGGAAAACCTGGCAGCAGTGAGGCCCAGTGAAGGGGCAGGGGCTGCTGGTGGCTCTCCCGCAGGTGACCCTGGGGGAGCAGAGAGGCCCAGGGGTGTCCGTGCAGGAGTTTTTCACCTCCCAGAACCCAAGAGCTGGGTGCTCTGATGCTGGTTATGCAAGGCGCGTGCTCTGCTGCACCCCTACTCTCAGTCCTCAGCGGGGAAACTGAGGCACGGAGCTGCGTGGGGCCCCTCTCCTGATGCTAGAGCTGGTCAGAGGAGGGTTTCACCTCTCAGCTTCTCCAGAAAAAAAACCCCAGGCCTCCCTCTTCCCTTCCCTCCACCCCCTGGGAGATGACTGAGTTTCTTTACAGGGCAAACCACGCTTTGGGGCTGCAAGCCCAGCAGGCTCCAGGATGGAGGGGGCAGCCTTGGAGGGCAGGCAGGGGAGACTGGGGCTTGCATGCAGGGTGTTGGCAGCAGGGCACTCTGACCACTGGGTGCATGGCCAGCTCAGTGCCCGCCAGCACCCGTCACAGGGACAGTGCTGCCAGCACCAGGCAGGGTCCCGTCACCCACTGGAGCTCTCCTGCTTGCTCCAAGGGTGCCAAGGGCGCAGCCCCAGCCCAGAGTCCCCACTCACACGTCACCAGGTTGGGCAGGCAGGGCAGTAGTGGGCACCACTGTGAGAAGGATCCAGCCGGCCTGCACAGCCCCAGCTCCTCAGTGCAGGTGAGAAATGTAGTTTTCTGGTGCAATGGCCATAAGGAAGTGGCTTTTCCCTTTGCAAATCCCAGGAGGATTAAGCTGCAATGTGGGGCACCCTCTGCCCTGCACCTGCCCCCAGGCTGCCCCGGCCCAGCTGCAGGGCCCTGTCCTCAGCATACATGGGGCTTCCAGCAGGGACAGGTTTCTGCATTCCACAAGGACTGCTTGTGGGAAGATTCTGGGGCTCTGCACAAGCCAGTTTTGGGGGCTTGGTGATGGGAAGGGTCACACTGGCTGAGGGCATCACAGCAGTGTCACATGGCAGGGACACGGCTGGAGCAGGGATCTGCAGTGGCCCTGTCCCACCCCATGGCTTGCTCAGCCACAAGCACTGGAGACCGTCCAGCTGCAGGACAGGAGCTGTATCCCACACCCTGGGGACAGGACACCTGGCAAAACCCACCCTGTCCCCAAGCACCCAGAAGCAGGACATCACGCAATGCAGCCCCTGGCAGGGCTGGCTGTGGCCACCCAGCAGTAAGGACCCCCCTGAGAAGCCCAAAGTCCTGCAGCCTTCAGCAAAATGCCCATTCAGAACCCACAGGGGACCCACAGGGGACATGTGGGTGTCCTGCCCAGGGCAAGGCAGATCAGTGAAGCTGTGGTGGTGCCTTGTCCCCATCAATTCTTGTTTCCCTAGGCCAGGCTGGCAGCATCTCCCATTGCCCCTGCACCTTCCAGCTTCCCCTGCAGCTTCTCCAGGGATGCGGCAGCACCAAGGGGACCCAGGCTGGTCCCTCCTGCTGCCCCAGAGGAGGATGCCAGCTCTGGATGTGGGGCTGCAGTACTCCTGAGCTCCCTTCCACCCAGCTGCCCTGGCTGACAGGATGGTCCCCACTGTCCCCCTGTCACCCCAAGGCTCAGGTCTTGCTCTGAGCTACATCTGCCTGGGGATGGCCATCTCCTGCCAGCCACAACCAGAGCCATGGGGCAGGCGTGCTGGGGCGTGTCCAAGGTGAAAGCCCTAACCCTGTTGGGGAGTGGCAGGAGGGGATGCCAGAGGAGCTGTGGGGGGTGGCTGTGGCCCATGGGGCTGTGGGCAAGGCTGGGAACAGCCGTCACCGTTGTTCAGTCACTTCTGGTGGTTCAGGACATTGTGTCCCCATGCTGTTGCTGGGCCCAGCTCCATCAGTGCTGGTGTTTTCCTGGCTGGTGGGAAGCCACCAGCCTGGGGAGCTTGCACTGCCCTGCCCACAGCCCTTCCTGTGGTCCTGGCAGAGCTGACACTGCCTCAGAGCCCCTCCATGGGCCTGGCGGGTACTGGTGAGTGGGACACAGCAACACCAGGGAACCAAAGGTGATGGTGGGGACAGGGACACTGGCTTTGTGGTGGTGGGAGTATGGCAGGATCAGGGACCCAAGGCAACAGGGCCCGGCCTCTGGGCTGGGTTTTCAGTTGGGATATTCCAAAAAGCCTCAGAGGAGAGCCAGACTGAGGGCTGGGGTTTGCACGGGATCTCTCCTGCCTGGTCACAGGTGGAGGGTGCTGGAAATTTGCATCTTTTCTCTTGCAGCATTTCTGGTACCGGGTACTGGTGTGTGTGCCAGCATCCCTCTCCTTGCCTTTGCGCCAGCCATGTCCCTCTCTCCATCCAGCCTCGTGTGTATATTTCACTCTCCAACAATGCCCTGGGGACAGGCACAGGGTAACCCTCCCCGCTCCAAAACCTGTTCTGGAAAAGGCTCTGTTGGTGGGCACAGGTTGACACCGCAGCCAACATCCCACCGCAGATCTTCCTGATGTCAAGGCACACACCAGGTCACTTGGGCCCAGCACACTTGGTTCATGCCCCTCTGGCCACCTGGGAGCCCAGGGATCAGCTGGAGGGATACGGACCCCAGCAGAGGCCTGGCACTGGCGGGCCAGGACTGGAGAGGTGGGGCACAGACCCCTGGGCCGCAGGGACCTGGGTGTCCATGGGCTGGTGGCTCTAAGCCTGGCCAGTGGGTCTGGGGGCTGCCAGCGGGTGCAGGTGACCAGCGTCCCCTGCCCAGTGCTCAGGACCTGTGCATGGTACTTGGTGCCTTCTGCCCAGTGCCTGGTGCTTGGTGTTTGCTGCTTCCTACAGGCCCGCGGTGTGCAGTGCCCCAACCCCACCACCCCTGCCGCTGCCTAGGACCAGCGTGGTGCCAGTGCCCGGTGATGGAGCTCAGTGCCTGGTCCATGGCATGTACTGCTGGTGCCAGTGGACGGTACTGGTGCTGATACTGGTGTCAGTGCCCAGTCCTGGCAGTGGTGACAGTGCCTGGTACCACTGCCTGCTGTGTGGTGCCCATGCTGGTGCTGGTATCCACTGCCTGGTGCCAGAGCCAGGACCCAGTGGCTGGTACCAGTGGCTATTGCTAGTGCCTGGCACATGATGCTTGGTACTGGTGGTCTTGCCTGGTGCCCAGTGCCTCTGTGCAGTGCCCACTGCCCAGTGCCCAGT
Source organism: Gorsachius goisagi (assembly GCA_018403395.1). Lineage (NCBI taxonomy): Eukaryota > Metazoa > Chordata > Aves > Pelecaniformes > Ardeidae > Gorsachius > Gorsachius goisagi. The sequence goes on from BOSO01010215.1 coordinate 74,496, forward strand.
GCGCCCTGCCCCATGCCTCTGTCCACGGTCCAGTGCCCCTCTCCAGTATTGGTGCCAGTGCCCAACATCCCCCTGCCCAGTTTCCCTGCCCAGTGTCCAGTGACCACTTCCCAGTGTCCCTGTTCAGTGCTGGAGCCAGGGCCCAGTGCCACCAGCCCACTGACCGGTGCCTGGTACTGGTGCCCAGTTCCTTGTGTCCCCTGCCTGGTGCCAGTGTCCAGTGCAGGCATGGGCCAGGTTGGGCAGTGGGTGCCGGGCGGTGGGTGCCGGGGCAGTGGGTGCCAGGCCCTGGGTGCGGGGCGGTGGGTGCCGGGCAGGCGGCGCCGGGCCGGGCCGGGCCGGGCGGACGGGGCGGGGCGGGCCAGGCAGGAGGAAGCAGAGCCGGCGGCAGAGCGGCCCCGCATCGGCTGGAGCCGCGCGGTGGGTGAGTGCCGGGAGCGACCCGCGGGCCCCTGCCCCTGCCCCTCCGGCTGCCCCTTGCTCTGCCCCTGCCCCTTCCCCTGTCCCTGCCCCTGCCCCTGCCCCGTCCCTGCCCCTGCCCCT